>SNQJ01S0057409.1:6804-33400 GCA_010110895.2 Picea sitchensis
GGGGGAAACCTCCTTTTACCCCACTTAAATGTTCAAGTACAAGATGATTCAAAATGAAAATGTCTCCTTGGTATATATAGGAGACTAGGAGGTATAATTACAACTAATGGCCTAGAGCCGACATAAATAAAATAACATTACTCATATAATATGCCTCAATTAATGGGTAATGAGCCAATATTAGGACTTAACATAATGATCCTATAAAATATATTTACATTTACAACTGGGGCTTTGTCTTGGGGTGTTACAAAAAGCAGTGCGAGGAAGAAGGAAAGTAAAAGGAGGAAGGATGCATATCAACATCACAGAGTAAGTTAGAATGCAAACAAACCTAACTCACATAGGGATACTAGGTTAGGGTTTTGGTCATTGTTGTAATGGGTTTTAACCCATTTTTGTAGTATAAATATGTATTGTAATATCTCAGGAGATCTAGTTTCTAGTGAGAGTTTTGAGTGACTAATCAGTTTTTGGTATACATTTGTTTAGATTTGTGGAGCTAATAATGAGATAATCTATGAGTATATTTTTGGAGAGAAAGGTATGGATTGTAACTAATAGTAAGGTCACAAGTTGTGGAGCTTGGTGTTATCTTTTCAACCTCACTATTCTCAATATCTTTGACTATACTTGGATGTAATGCGTGCAATGCTATGAACTTGATAAAGAATAATAAAATAGAAATGAATGCCAAATATTTGTGGATGTAGCCCGGGGGGGTGAACCATGGTAAAACCTTGTGTCCTTATGTGTAATGTTTTCTTAATTCTTGCAGTTATTTAGTTATGTTGAATGGATGAATCGATTAGTAGTAGAGTGCAACGCACAATAGATATTTATTGTAGAATGAATGTTAAATGGATCTGAATAGTTGCAGAATGGTAGAATCTGAATGTTAGGTTGTGTTAGACTAATTGGTTAGGTATATGTTGAAGTAAAAAAGCATGTCTAACATCCCCACAGTAGCATATCTTTCAAGGATGCAGAAATATGGGACCTGTAGTCACCCATAAAGCCATCTTGGGAGAGACTCCATTGTTCACCTTTTGCACAGTGTTTCCTTGTGATCTCCATAAGGGTCGATGGTTTGTAGGGTTTTGTTGGAAACCTAAAGTAGAACTAGAGTCAGCCCAAACATTCCAACAAATGGTTCTATTGCGAGATGGAACTCAGAAGGATATATTGGAGTGGACTTTATGAGAGGGACAGTGAATATAATGCATTAGTAGAAGGGGATGTTCATGCCATGGAATTCTACTAAGTAGTATATTGAAATATGGATAGTGAGAAAAGAGATCTAGTTCACGCAAAAGGACAATAGAAACCCTAAGTATACTCTGCGCCAGTATTTGGAAATGTATGTTTTTACTAATCTTCATGAGGATTTTTTCTGTTATTTTCCATAATTGCTACAGAAGTGGATACTGAGATTGAAGGATAATCATCCAACTAATTGAATAATACCAGTAGAGCGGACTACTGATAATATTGTGTAGTTAGAGAAAGTCAATAATAAATTCATGTGTGCAATGGATTTCTAGTTAGACAAGATTGTTGTAGGATTTATTACTAAGTTTGTAGTCGATATTGAAAAGTATTATGCTGTTGCAGAAAAGGTGTTTTTGTAGGGACCGGGAGGAAGATATATTCAATCACTCTACATGTCGATCAATATTTTACTGCATGATAAAGGAGTGATGACAATGGAGTAAGAAAACTAAATCACTCTGCAACATCGGGAGACTGGGAGAATCACTAAGGATGATCTGAGATATGGATAAGGACATGTATAGAGATAAAAAGAAGGAAGAAATAGACCCCATTATTATGGATGGATATCAGATAAAGAAAATAATTGACGGAGAGAGAATGACGCGTAGAGGAAGACCCTACCAGTATAATATCAATAGGAAAAATAGGGAAGTAGTCGAGTGAGAGGGATTGGACAGTGATGAAGAGGAGGTAGAGGATATCCATGCTACGAAGAAGATTGAGGAAATCCTATGTGCCACATATGAGAGAAAAAATAGAGGTAAAGGGTTTGACGTAGAAGAAGGCTCCCCATTCTAGTTCAGAATTAGTGTGGAACCCACAACTCCATGTGTGGCTAAGACATATGAAGAGAAAGAATCATTGAGAAAACCACCAATCAGTAGCAGAAGGATTTTAGTAGGATGAGGGTCTAGTGGAAATTCAAGTAGAAGTACGAATTTAGCTAGTAGTAGTCAGTTATATACACCGCATGGAGGTGGTACAACAAATTTTATAATGGCAGGACACGATCCAACTATTCAATTACCATAGTTTGATGGAGAAGGTTTAGAGGACCTAGAGAAACTTTTATTTATTTATGAGAATATTTGGGAATCTAAACAAATCATGGATGAAGATACAAAATTAGTGCAACTTGCAATTACATTTAGAGACTACGCATTGGACTGGTATATGGGCCTCGCAGTAAACATCCCACAAGGAGCACCTACAACCATCACAAACGTAAATGAGGAATTAATTGATGAATTTCAATGACCAAGTTTAGAGGATCAATACATGAATGAGATGATATAAATCAAATAGAATCCAGGAGAGTCGGTTTGGGAAATCGACCAAAAGTTCAAGCGATTGAAAGGTAAGTTGAAATAACCCATCACAAATATGTAGGATAGGAACCTATTCATTAATTCATTATTGGCACATCTTAAATATCCATTGAGGCAACAAAAGCTCCAGAATCAGGATGAGGCTCTACAAGAATCTTTGCAATTGGAAGAAAATCAGTATAAACATACATATCCAGTTGTAGACAAGCTAAGAGAGGATATCAAGAATTTGAAATTTCAATTAAATCATAACAAAGTAAAGGAAAAGAGGGAAGTTGTCTGGTGTACTTTATGCAAAACAAAAGGAAATCATAAGAATGAGTGCCCAACATTTGCGTAGTACTTGGGAGAAGGATTTCCAAATCCCTTACCCACAGGAGGATCATGGTGTGAAATATGTAGAACACATGGACATGATCCCTAATGTTTTCCCATGATGCAATAGTACCAAATAGTTCCTAAGAGTACATTCTGCAATTTCTGCAAGTGTGTAGGACATGAGGACAAGGACTGTATAACCTTGGAAATGATGAAGGAGAGGACATCAAATGCATATAGGATGCAGGCTGAACCAATGACAGGTCCACCTGCGCAGCAATATAATAACGCGCAAACTTTACAATGCCACCGTAGTATAATAATGAAAAACATTTTGCAGCGCCACCTTAGTATAATCAAGGAAACATAGGAGGATTCAGAAGAGGAGTATGTGGAAGAGGATGATTTGGAAGAGGAAGAAGCCTAATAACCTGTCATAATTGTCAACAACCTAGACATTATGCAAGAGATTGTCCACTACCACCCGCGACATGTATGTATTGTCGCGTGACAGATCATGCTACAAAATATTTTTCGACACTTATGATAAAGATACAGGAAAAGAGGAACCAAAATAACCATAATGTTCAATGGATTGCCACAGAAACTAGAGAAGATGATGGGAAAAATATCAATATAGTTACTCGATGTGGAACCAAGATAAGATAAGATGCAACAAAGCATGATCATAACCAACATCAGTTGGTCAGAAAGAATACACCAACTCAACAAAATTTTGATGCCAGGAAAGAAAATGAGACATTCAAGGAGGCCAGACAAGAAATTTTGAAGGAGAATATTGCTTCTACTTTAGGTACTAATCTAGGAGATCATGTACCAGTATATTATATGCCTCATATATTTGATGACACCAACAAAGATTAGTCTTCATAAAAATTAAGTAATCTAAGAAACTCTTTTGGGTCTTGCTTGAATTTTTTGAAAGATAAATCATCTATACAAACGTTACAAGGTTTGTTAGAAAAATGTAATTTTGGAGAAGAGATACATATGGAATAGAAGAAATTAAATCATGTTTGTATGAATACAAGAAGAAATAGGGAGTTCATATTGAATGAAAATATTTTATATTTTAACATGGGTGACATCATATTAGATTTGGGGTCTGAAATAAATGTTTTTCCTAAGAAAACATGGGAATGTATGGGGGAACCTACACTGGGATATTCACCTATTCATCTTAAATTGGAAAAACAACATAGAGTGATACCAATGGGTATACTGAAGGGAATACAAGTGGATTTAGATGGTGTGTGCACTATGGAATATTTTGAGGTAATTGATATAGTGGATAATACTAGACCTTATATACCATTGTTAGGACTGGATTGACAATCAGGCTATAATAAAATTGAAGACCAGGAAAATGATTTTTGAATCAAGAGAATATAGAGTCATTGCACCATTATATCCTTCATAAGGAGGAAGATATGTTGAACCTGTGATAGATAACTTCATCATAGAAGAGATAAACCAATTATATAAAACTACCATGCATGAGGAAGAATACATTAGCCCAACAACAAATGGAATTCTTAGATGGAGAAGCATTAGTTCATGTGATTCATATTTAGACACAGGACTGGATAATTGGTAGTAGTGCTGACATGAGATATCTACCAGAAGATGTGCAAGAATGACGTGCACACTAATATGTGTTGGCACAGAGGTAAGAGAACCTCCAAATTTTTATGGTCAGAATGATTTAGAAGAATTATTAATAAAGTTTGAGGTATAAGTTTTGGAAATTAATTTTACTAGTTTTAGACATTTCCTTGAAAGCTACACCTACACATTGGTGGGGTACTCATAAAGAGAAGATTCAAAATCGGTATTAATGCAAAAGATTATTGCGCATCAGATTTGGCGTAGAAAATGAGAAGAAATATATGGATAAATATGATGGAATGGGACAACCTAAAGAACATATAGACATATGTATAACCCAATGGAGATTGGTACCACCAAAGGAGTCACCACATCAGTTTATTCATACAATAGAAATAATCCCAAGGAATTGGTATACAAAACTGGAACTGCGCATAGGAACCGTAAATTGGAAAGATTTACTGCATAAATGTTTGGTCACCTTTGCATTTGAAAATGTGAATCCAGATATAGATACAACACTGAAGTTAATAAAAAAAGGATCTTTGAAGAACCTGAAGTTGAAATTATAACAATTTATCAGAACTAGAATCAATAAATAGTCAAACATTTGTTACATTGTTATCACGTTGCAGATGATGATCCAACATAAGAAAACCCACACGGTATTCAGATTACATAAGTTGAAGGCAAAAGAGAAGTAGAAGGTCCAAATTTAGAGTTAGAATAATTTGTTTCACCACTAAAGATAAAGAAGGTAAATATTGTAACAGAAGAGAATCCAAAGGTTGGAAGTATTGGTGATTATTGGGATAACCAGACAGTGGAAAGGATAACATAGTTACTTCGTGAGTATAGTGATATATTTCCAAAAATGTTTTCAGAAATGAAAGGGGTATATGGAGAACTTGGAGAGATGAATATCCCCTTGAGACCAGATGCTAGAACAATAGTACATAGACCATATAGATTGAATCCAATATATAAACAGAAAGTGAAGGAAGAAATTGATAAAATGATAGAGGATGGTATAATAGAACCCATTGAACAATCTGAGTGGATTATCCCTATGGTAGTTCAAGAGAATAAGCAAGGGGGAATACGGATATTAGTAGAATTGAGGAAAATAAATGATGCATGTCTCCATGATCCATTCCCTACTCCATTTACAGATGAGGTCTTGGAGAATCTTGGAGGACAAGAAGCATACTCATTTACTAATGGATTTTCAGGTAATCACCAAATCATAATAGCACCATAGGATCGTCATAAGACTAAATTTGCTAGAGAATGGGGGTCACATTAGTATGCAATGATGCCCTTTTGATTGAAAAATGTCCCTTCTATATTTTCAAGGGTAGTGGTAGATGCATTTAAATATTTTATACATAAGTTTTTGGAGGTTTATATGGATGATTGGACAATATTTAGCTTATTGAAAGATCATGTTGAAATTTTAAGATTGATGCTAGGTAGATGTAGACAGTGTCAAATATATTTGAACATTAAGAAATGTATATTCAACGCACCATTTGGAATTTTTATAGGGAATGTGGCATGTAAATAAGGTATGTTAGTTGATCCTTCCAAGGTTGTTGTTATTGTTAATTTACCACCACCTAAGTCAGTGCACCAATTGAGAGCTACACTTGGTAATACATGATACTATATAAAATTTATAAAGAGTTATGCATAGATTATTGCGCCCATCAATAAGTTGTTAAATAAGGATATCAAGTTTTAGTGGAATGATAAATGCCAACAAAGTTTGGACATCTTGAAGGAGAAAATGGTGACAATGCCAATTCTGTTGTTTCCAGATTGGTCAAAGGATTTTCATGTTCATGTGGATGCATATTCAATATCACTTGGATTAGTATTAACACAATTAGGAGCAGGTGACATAGATCACCCAATAGCATTTGCAAGTAGGAAATTGTCAGAGTCAAAACAAAATTATAATACAGTAGAAAGAGAAGTTTTGGCTATGGTATATGCATTACATAAGTTTAGAAATTATTTATTAGGCCAACATTTCAATATGTTCACATATCACTCTGCTCTTAAATACCTGGTCAACAATACATTGTTGGGGGGGGAGAATATGTAGATGGTTATTTTTATTCCAAGAGTTTGATTTTGAAGTAGTTGTGAAACCTGGAAGATTGAATGGAGGGCCAGATCATCTATCCAGGATAATCAATGGGGAGGAACCAAGTAGTTTGGAGGACAATTTTCCTGATGCACAATTGTTTTCAATACAGATTACTGATGAATATTTTGTTGATATCATTGAATTTTTTAGTACATTATTTTCCCCAAAGGAATATACCATTGCAAAAAAGAAGAATTTGGTGGTTAGAGCTATAGATTATCAATTTATTGCAGCACAGTTGTATAAACTAGGTGCAGACAATATTTTAAGGATATTTGTTATAGAACATGAATGTCCTATCATCTTAGCATAAATACATGAATGAATATCTGGAGGACATTATGCAAGGAAATCTATTATGCAGAAGATACTACATGTAATATTATGGTGGCCAACAACTTCTAAGGATGCAAAGGAGTATTGTCAGGCTTATGATGTCTGTCAGAGGGTAGGAAATCCATACAAGAGGGAGGAGATGCCATTAATACCTCAGGTAACTATTAAAGTGTTTGATAAATAGTCAATTGACTTTACAGGTATAATTAATCCACCATCTAGAAGATCAGGAGTAAGGTATATTATCACAATGACAAAATACTTAACTAGATGGGCTAAAGCAACAACAATAAAATATTAAAGAACAGAGACTGCAACATACTTCTTGTTTGAACATGTAATTACAATATTTTGATACCTTGGGATTTTGATGAGTGATCAGTGAACTCATTTTATTACCAGTACCATTTAGGCAATGACTGAAGAATTTGAGATATACCATCAGAAGAGAACTCCATACCATCCTCAAGCATATGGAACAGTGGAAGCATTCAATATGGTATTGGATAACTCCTTAACTAATATTTGCAATGTGAATAGAGATGATTGGGATTTGAATATACCAACAATAGTATGGGCTTATAGAACTACAATTAAGAAACTTACAGGGCATACACATTTGAGGTTGGTGTATGGTCAAGAAGCAATAGTCCCTTTGGAATATTTTATACCTAGTGTTGAAGGAAAATCTCCCTGCGGATAGGTAGATCGCCTCAAAGAGCTAGAATCTTAACTCTAAGACAGAAAGTGCTTATCATGGTCACTGAATTCCTTTTAGATCTAGGTGGACTAGTGTGTGAGAAGGAAGGAGAAGAGAAGTACCTTTTACCGGTGTTTGTCCCTGCACGCTCCGAGTTGAGCTCCAATATTTCACTCCTCCATAATCCCTGTAGACAAACAAAGTACGACCACTTCCTACTCTATCGAGATTAGTCGGAAATAGGTCTATCTACTAAAGAGACAAATTCATGTGAGATTGAACACGAATTAGAAAGAAATAGGCCAAGCAAATTATATTAATGAGGACAAAACATTGCTTACAACCATAGATGAATTGCAGCAGTTCCGTCAAGTCCTCCTTGTCTACCCCTTGCTCAAAAGATCCATGATCAAATGATGATAGCTTCATCGATTACTGCCTATGATATCATAGGTCTCTTTCCTCTGAAATAACTTTGTTCCAGCACCACTTACAAGATCATAATTTGGGTGTGATTCTCCTTTTTCTGTCCCCTTTCACCATTATAAATCTTTCTTATATAGCCTTGGAGAGGCTTTAACCACTTGAGATATCCTTGGGGAAGTTGAGGATTTTCCTCCTTCAGTTGAGGATCTGCCCTAAGATCATGGATGGACTAGGGATTCAATCCAACTGCCTTCCAAGAATGAAAGGATCCTTCCCCCATTCATCTCAACAACTTAACTACTGCCCAGAATAGGTAGCGCTCCCTCAAAAGGGCCATCAGAGCGCTACAACACTCACCAGTAGGCTTAAGGGGGGTTCCAACACTCCTAAAGACACCAATGGTCCCTCAAAAGGGCCAAAGGAGATTTATAATGCTCCCAGACAGTGTAAGGGGGAGCGCCACCGCTCCCAGAAGAGGTATAGGGGAGCGCTCTCCTTCAAAAGCTTAGTTGTTTTAGTGTTTTCAGATGGCAAAAGGTTCATGAGCCTGCTGACTCATTTCTCCTCTTCCAAATCAAATGTTTGAGGTATTTCAAGTGTCTTTCTCATGTCGTTATAGGCACGATATAGGCATCATGGCAGTATGCTTCCTTGACACTTGCGACATTTGTGAGGAAAATGCGACACTTGCGACACTTGTAATGATGACACTTGTGACACTATCAAAGTGAGTATTTTTTATGTGTAACAGATTGCCCCCCAAAGTATGAAGTTAGAAGACAAGAACTGATAACTGAAATGCTTTGTAGACTTTCAAGAAAGGGTATAGACACAGAGAACCTGACATAAGCTGCACACAAACATCCAACAAATATTATGACATGTTTCAAACCCAAGGCAGGCATACCTATGCTTGGGTGATCAAGACTTGCAAGATATGGCCGCCGTAAAATACACTGCAGATCCACAATTGTATTGATAAAAAGGTATAGCCACTAAAAATACACTGCAGATCCACAATTGTATTGATAAAAAGGTATAGCCACTGAAAATACACTGTGGATCTATACTCTCATGACCTAAACTGACCGTAGACACGAAGAATAAATAGTGGATCTACGAGATGACAAGACATAGCCATGACCAATACAAAGTGGATTTATGTAACAGTATATGTGTCATTGTTCAAGAGAAACTCCTTCGCAACCTAGGCAAAGTACATATCAAAGTGATCACTCAACCCAGGGTATTCTTACTGATCCCGATGTAGTACGAATCTAACCATGTGAATAGATGTCCAGATGTCGAACATGGAAGAAACCACTTGATTACCGGTCAATGATGTAAACCGTTAACAAGCACGAGGGAGATCACCATTAATGTCATTGATTCCCAAGGTACCCTAGTACATTCCAACGAATGTGAATGGATGAGCTGGAGTCGAACATCCATGGAATCATTCGATCAAAGGCCAGTGATGTAAACCCACTGTCAAACGTGAGAAGCCTGCCATTGAGGCATGCAAGTCCCAAAGTACTAACTGGTTTCTAAGCCTAATTCCCGGATAATGTGTTGAGGTCGACAGGAATAGGCTCGTCGAAGGAGGGCCTTGATGTATCCCCCATCAACGACACGAAATGGACATAGAGATGTAATTGGTAGATCAAACGAACATGGACTGACATGGGTTTTGAGACAAGATATTTTTGATGGCTGACTCTCGAGGAAGATACTTCCCTTGAACACTGAGGCACAACAAAAAAACATGACATGGACCAAAACTTGATGATGCAGTGGATGCTGTGACTTACATCAGGTGACCCAAAGGAGTGAGATAAACTCAAAGGATTGGCTCAGTGCAGAGGTTCAGCGGATTATAATGCGTGCAAATGATAAAGTGTCGTGTTCAAGGGCGACTCTAGGAATTACTTGGTAATGTTCTCAAGAGACTGCTTGGCTCACTTCTTTCAAATTTTCCCCCATCCAGATAGATGAGTACCTATTTTTTAATTTAACGAGCTCGAGGAGGGTAACACATGCTCGATATAACTCACCTTCGGTAAGTTCCTCTTCTTTTGTTTAACGAATCAGAAGAAGTAAGGGTTCGGTCCTGTATGGGCCTGTCGATGTTTGTTTTAATGAGTCCAAAGACAGAAAACTCAAAGGCTTTTCATGATTATAGAGTCTGGAAAAACACTTAAAAGAGAACTCTCTCAATTCCTTTTTCGTACAGTAGTCTGATGAGATCGAAAAATAGATAAACTATTTCTCGAAAGACACCCTTTCAAACCTTTTAACGAGCATGAAAGGAAGCAAGATCACTCGACAATCTTTTCATATTTAGAGAGTCTGAAAAGAGTTTAAATATGACTCCAAGGGGGTTCCTTTTTTGTGTGTCCATGCGGGTCTGAAAAAGAGATAAAAGTCTACCCGGTTCGTTCTCATATTTTCGAGCTTGAGAACGAACCAAGACTATGCTCATGAGTGCGACAAGGTAAATAATCGATCAGAACTGCTAGCAAACCTGCGATGTCAAAACTGCAATCCAGAGGTTTAGTGAAGCCATTATATTGTTAGAGAAACCCACAAATAACTATACCTTATAAAAAATGGAAATTTATAAATAGTAATACAATGAAAATTCCATTTACCATTTAATTTTGCATAAGGATTTGTAGCAGTGGAGATTCTCACTTTGGAGGTGGATCTTGTTTCGCTTGATACCAAAGCTACGGTTGACCATTTCTCTTGCCGTTTGGACCAGGTAGATCTTCATCTCCCCTTTTTTAAATCACATGGTTTAATATTCATTTTCATAGCAGCATTAAATTTAAAAAATGAAGCCCTAAGTTGCCCCAAAAAGATCAAATCGACCTCTATTAAAAATGATGGGAATAATACATTCTTTGTGAAAAAACGTTTTAGAAAGTGATAGACAACATGCCAATGCCTTGACACTTGGGTGGATGGGTCGTTTTTGTCAAACAACCCATAAGAAATTCTCACATATGCCCACGCAGCCATAATGGAAATCGTTTTCATTTAAAAACGTTTTATTTTTGTGTGATGGATATTGAATGGAAAAGAGAGGGCGTGATGATTATAAAAGAGGGCGTGGTCTTTTTAAACAATGTGGGCATTAGATTTCATGTTTTTAAATTGCTTTAAGAAATTGTCGAAAATTGCCGAAAAAGTGAAATAATGAAATTCTTTGCCTTTTGTTTTGTAGGTGATTTCATCGACCATGATCGAGTGGAAAGAACAAGAGCATGAGATGGATGACTTGGATGCCTTGTGGAGTCCTCGCATGTGGGCCACATTGAGAGCTTGTGGCTTACTGAAATTCTTCAAATTGCAAAAAATGAAGAAGGAGATTTTATTGCTTGAGGACATGATCAGCTTATGGGATGTCGTGGAGCAAGGGTTCCGGATCGGAACACAGCTTCTAACCATCGAGTTGGAAGACGTATATTTCTTGACTAGCCTCTCTAAAAGAGGGGTTCCTATATCTTTTTCCAGGCAGAGGGAGCTTCCTGAGCAAGTGGGCGTGTATCTGGAATGTCATTGTGTCCCAGGAGCAAGACTGGTGGGGGGTAGAATCCCTATCAAGGATATCCGAGAGTTACCCCTCCGGTCCATTTTGTTTGCCATCACGAGCATGACGAGAAGCACTAGCACACATCTGGCATCGAGATCATAGGTATCTTATGACATGCATTGTTTGGATCCAACATTGTTTAACTGGAGCGCAGGGTTCCTTCGGAATGTGAAGGAATAGGTTTTGCGGTGTAGGATGGGGCAGAAACAATTCGGATATGGTTTTTCTTAGAGCGCATTCCCAGATGCAGCCTCAGATAGTGGTGACAGTGCGACTAGTGGACGAACCATGGATGGAGAGGTGGACTAGTCTGTCTCTGAGGTTAGTAGCAGAGTCAGAGTTCCATTTCACTAGTGACTTCTTCGCTTGGCTGAGATGACAGTATCTCTGGATAGAAGACTTCCCGTATGTTGAGGTGGATTTTCGTGGGAGCATGGATTTGATTCTACCCACGGGGGAAGATTGGGATGCATCAGGTAAGAGACTGAGCAATACCTTGTATAGTTTTTGTTTTTTATAAGTTTTTTAATGTATATATGTTTTTGGGTACGTAGAAGAGTTTTTAATGGATGTATTGTTTTTAACATGTAGACAAGGGAGCAGTGCGCCCGACTGAGATATCGATACCAGGACGTCGTGGGGGTGCTCCGGTTGCAGCAGATCCGAGAGTACCAGTGATAGGTCTCCGAGAGGTTGAAAGAAACCTTCAAGGCCTCACGATGGGCATTCCTCCTTTACGGAGGGGAGAAGTGCCTTTACATCTGCAGAGGTACACTGTGGGAGTGCCAGAGAATGTCAATTCTCTACTGAGATGCGTGGTGCGTGCAGTGATATGTTACTCTCAGCACAATGTAGTGCAGGGATATTAGAGTCTCTCTGGTGATCTTATTTTGTATGACTCATCAGGTGATGTTGTATGGGTGAAAAGACCCAACATTTTTCTCTTCTAAATACTTTTTTGATGTAATCAAAACATTTTCAGTCACGCTATGTATATATATACAGTTCCGAGTTTTTTACAGTGACAAATGATTTTTACATGATGATGCCTTTAATGTGATGTGTTTTAATTTGCATGTGATGTACAATTTGCTTTCCTTTATAAAATCTTATATATGGGCAAGATACCGATCCGTGATGTAATTAGCTAACGAATCTGAAACACTGTTGAGTTCTCTTGGAATATGTCTGTATTCAATGTAATCAAACATTCGTTCGATACAACGAACTTGTAGGTGGAGATGTAGCAGGTTAGGATTATGAATAGCGTATATATGATTGAGTTGATAGACCATGAGTTGGGATTCTAAGTAAACAATGATATGAGAGATACCTATGGAGGAGGTTTGGCTTAAGAGTCTTACGACAACATGATATTCTGCCATGTTATTGGTCGTTGGTCCCAAGAAAATACCTCCTGAACTCACCACCTCGTCAAATTGGTAAATGACCCATGTTGTCRAAGCAATGTTACGGGTGTGTCGATTAGTGCTATCCGCAAACCCAACAAAGATAGGAAATACAGACGTCATCTGCACATGAAAACACAAAGCACAGTATGAGTGGCAAAGGTAAAGACTCRAGCACGTGAAAGAAACAGACACACCAAACTAAAATACAATAATGTACAAAGTACACATGCTGGGTGAWCTAGGCATAGTACTTTTTAAGGTAAAGCCCATTTTGGGGCTCTCCCAGGGAAATTCCATCATAATCGACTAACTCATAGGTGCCTCTATGTAGAACATGTTTCACAATGTAAGGACCATGCCACAGAGGTTCTAACTTACCTGTCCCCAATTTGTCATGAGCCTGGTCATAGACAAGGACTAAGTCTCCTTCTACAAAAGTCCGAGGATGGACAAATTTGTCATATTGATTTCTAATCCATTTCTGATGTGCCTCATTAACGAGAGCGGCATCACGACGTGTTTCTTCCAGTTTGGATAGATACAAGAAACGTTCCTCTTCGGCAGAAGTATGGGGTAGGAGTTCTACTTTAAGTTTCAAAGATGGAATCTCGCACTCAATTGGTAAAATGGATTTGATTCCATATACTAACTGGAAAGGAGTAAATCCAATTACGGTTTTCAAGGAAGTACGGTAAGCCCAGAGAGAGGAGAAAAGTTTTAGATGCCAGGATGTCTTGTTTGCCCCTACCATGCATTGAATCATGGTTTTGAGGACCTTGTTGATGGCCTCAACTTATCTGTTAGCCTGAGAATAGTATGGGGATGAGTTTTCATGGAGAAAACCCAATTTGACATGCAATTTTCTCATCATCTGGTTCTTAAAGTGTGCACCGTGATCAGTGATAATGGCGCATGGTACACCAAAACGAGTTATGATGTGGTTAAAAAGAAACAGAGTTGCGGTACGACCATCGTTCAGAAAGGTAGGCATAGCCTCAGCCCATTTTGTAAAGTAGTCGACGGGGACGATTATATAACCATGCTACCCGGCTGAGGTAGGCTTACATTGCATGAAATCGATGCCCCACTTGGTGAAGGGGCCGATGGTGATAATGGGGTGCAACGTAGTAGGGTGGGTGCATGCCTTGTTGTTAAAAACATGGCAGGGTGGGCACTTTTTGACTACCTCGATGCAATCTTTGAAAATCGAGGGCCAAAAATAGTCGGCACGTAGGATTTTTTGGGATGTCACCATCCCAGAAAGGTGACCTCCACAGGAGCCAAGGTGACATTCATTTAGAAAGTGTTCGGCCTCCACATGAAGGATGGTCACCAACTTCTGTTGAAGGAAAATCTCCCTGTGGACAGGTAGATCGCCTCAAAGAGCTAGACTCTTAACTCTAAGACAGAAAGTGCTTATCATGGTCACTGACTTCCTTTTAGATCTAGGTGGACTAGTGTGTGAGAAGGAAGGAGAATAGAAGTACCTTTTACCGGTGTTTGTCCCTACACGCTCCGAGTTGAGCTCCAATATTTCGCTCCTCGATAAGCCCTGTAGACAAACAAAGTACGACCACTTTCTTCTCTATCAAGATTAGTCCGAAATAGGTCTATCTACTAAAGAGAAAAATTCATGTGAGATTGAACATGAATTAGAAAGAAACATGCCAAGCAAATTATATTAATGAGGACAAAACATTGCTTACAACCATAGATGAATTGCAACAGTTCCGTCAAGTCCTCCTTGTCTACCCCTTGCTCAAAAGATCCATGATCAAATGATGATAGCTTCACCAATTTCTGCCTATGAGATCATAGGTCTCTTGCCTCTGAAATAACTTTGTTCCAACACCACTTACAAGATCATAAGTTTGGTGTGATTCTCCTTTTTCTGTCCCCTTTCACCATTAGAAAAATTTATTATAGAGCCTTGGAGAGGCTTTAACCACTTGATATATCCTTGGGGAAGTTGAGGATTTGTCTCCTTCAGTTGAGGATCTACCCTAATATCATGGCTAGACTAGGGATTCAAATCCAACTGCCTTCCAAGAATGAAAGGATCCTTCCCCCATTCATCTCAACAACTTAACTACTGCCCAGAATAGGTAGCTCTCCCTCAAAAGGGCCATCAGAGCACTACAACGCTCCCCAGTAGGCTTAAGGGGGGTGCCAGTTCTCCTAAAGACACCAGTGCTCCCTCAAAAGGGCCAAAGGAGATTTATAATGCTCCCAGACAGTGTAAGGGGGAGTGCCAACTCTCCTAGAAGAGGTATAAGGGAGCGCTCTCCTTCAAAAGCTTAGTTTTTTTAGTGTTTTCAGATGGAAAAAGGTTCATGAGCCTGCTGACTCATTTCTCCTCTTCCAAATTAAATGTTTGAGCTGTTTCAAGTGTCTTTCTCATGTTGTTATAGGCACGACATAGGCATCATGGCAGTATGCTTCCCTGACACTTGCGACATTGGAATTAGAAGAAGACATGATCATGGATGGTTTCATTCAGGAGGTACAAAAAGTTAAAGACAAATATTGGCATGATAGACACATCAAGAAGAATAACTTTAAGGAAGTGTATTTGGTTCTCCTCTATGACAATAAATACTTACAAAACCTAGGGAAATTCACAATGCATTGTCTCAGGCCATATGAGATACAATCTAGAACGGATGGAGGTGTTGTTTAGCTGAAGGATTTAACAGGAAAAGAGATGCAATGATTGTTGAATAGTAGTCAACTGAAACTGTATAGGAACGATCGACCTAGTAACCCTTAGTAGTTGCAACACACGAAAATACAATTGTACATAGTGTATATAGTAGAAACTTAAAAAAAAAAATGTGGGAAAAGAAGAAAAGAAAGAAAAAAAGGGAAAAAGAAGAAAAATACAAAAAGATGAAATAAATGGATAAGTGTTTTGCATGAAAAATATGATGATACAAAATGCAGATGAAAACAATTGGAACATGAATACACTAGGCACCAGAAAAAGGTTACCAGGTAGAAAAAGTAGCACGTTGAGATAGAAAGATGGAAAAAGGAAAAAGGTGGTGGTCGGAAAAGTATAGTGCAACAAAGCATTTATGGAACGACGTATAAAAGTGGAAATTGTGCATGTAAAGACTCATTGTGAATTTGTGCATAAGATATCTAAGGATGAAAACTGAGTGTGAGTAGGTGATTTCAAGGTAACTTAGAGAATATTTAGAGAAACCTAGTCTATATTTAACAGAATGGTGCCACTGAAGGTTGAATCTCCCAACCAATACACAAGGAAAACATGCAGTTCCACGAGGTCTCCACATAATAAAATGACTAAGGGGTTAAAATTTCATCTAGATGGATTGGTGGGTGTGGATTCCATTCCTTCTCCAGTCATTCATCCAGTGAGTCTCGCACTTGTATATTAACAATATGTTCCATCGACATAGGAGATGCAGGTTGAGACGTAGGGAGAAACATGAAACCCTAGCACAAAGAAGAACCTCGCACAACAACTTGGGTTAGGAACACCACAACAGATGAATGAGCATGATAATGAAAGAACAGAGTCATATGAGCCTAGAGGACATGCAAAATAATCACAACACCCTGTTTCATAGCCAACGTAGAAGTCAAAGGAAGTACTAGTGGAAGTTGTTACAGACCAGAAAGATTCATACATAGAAGAAGAAGAGAAAGAAAACCAGGAAGAACTTGTAGGGACATCAGTAGGACATAAGATAATTAGGGAAAAAACTACCACAAAAAAGAACACCAACCAAAAAGGAGTTAACACCATCACTGCCAAAGATATCAGATGGATTCAAAGTAGTTGGTGACCTGTTAGGGTCTATAAATAGACTAAGGTATTTTGATCACGATGTGAAAGACACAGACAAATTCCCATAGTTTGTGACACAAGTATACATGGAGAGAAAAGGAAAGGGTCCATCACATAAGCCTATTTTGGAACCAAAGCAGTGGATTTCAGGTATTTATAACACAGGGATCATGAACCTACTAGAGATTTCCCACTTTTAGAGGGGAAAGGATAAAAATTCATATTTCAAACATATCTTGGCACTAATACATTGAAGTATTTTATGGATGTAGAGGCATGTCTCCGTAGATGTATATTTAATTTCAGAGATCACAGGTTTACCGACAGATGGAGAAAAACCAAAGAACTATTTTGATGACAAGAAAAAGGAGAAATATTTAGTAGAGGAGATGAAGAAGAAATATGGAACTAATAGAGGGTCCCAGGGAATAATAATTAATTGAATCAGTGAACCAGTGACGCGGTTGGCGATGAATTTGATGGCTTGCAAACATTTGAGGAAGTTTCAGAAGGAAGAATCACCTATAGGAGTTATAGTAGCAGGAACATAGTGCGCAAAAGGGAGTTTACTCAGCTATTCCCCATACTTACTGAATTTATTCTTAGAAGAATACAAGGAAACACATGATTTAGGCACATAGTTTCACTACTCATGGTTGATTATATTGATATCCATGGTTGGGTATGGAGAGACGAAGTATAATATATTTTACTAGAGGTTAGGAAAGTTCCACGCAACGAAGTATACAACACTATGGCACACCTCATATGCAAAGAAAAGAAAGGAAAATTCTACCGTTTTTTCCATGATGCTTGAAGAGATACAGAAGAAGTTAGCTACTACATGGAGAATACCACCAGAAGTGGTAAGGGAGAACTAAGGAATTGCATACTTGAAGGCTTGCAGACACAACATGTGGATCTAGGCTAGAAGGGATCTTAAGAAGGAGTGGCTATAATTGAGATATTGTTTCAAAGTAGAGGAATTGCAATGGGCCAGAAAGGACTGGCCAAAGGAATGGAATATGCCAGTAATTCCGAGGAAGGTACCAATATATAATAAGAAAGTAGAAGATGACACTTCAAAGCAGTCCACAAGTCCAAAAACAAATACAAGGAAGGCAACAAAGCACACCAAGGAAACATGGAGTAGTGAAACAATTATAAATCCAAGACAAAAGAGTATGATCCCAAAGTCTTCAGCACAAGAGAAGGAGAGAACAAGAGAAAAAATGGAGGAGCATAGAAAGATACAAATACTCCTCTCCCAGAGGAAATAGGAGGGGGTAGTCTCCCAAATTTAGAGATACCAGTTAAAATGACACAGACATAAACTATGCCATTGAATATAAAAATGATAGAGTCGGTTGGTCAGCGCAAGAAGATGAAGGTGCATAAGGTCATTCCTGAGCTCACATTGACATAAGATGACATGGATTTGGTTGCAAAGAAAGTACAGTACCGGGAAACAGAGACATGGGATGATGCATAGAAGAAAAGGGAAGAGATAATCATGAAGTTCACAGAGGTTAAGGAAGCACTAGAACAACTAAAACTCACTACAATGCAGTAGAAAGAATAAGCGCACCAACAAAATTATCAAGAAATATTAGTTCCAATGCAGGAGACAATATATATAATATCAATAGGGAGTGAATTTTTTTTCATAACTCAAGAGATGTTGCAGGTGGATGAGGAGACAATGCAGAAGCCATTAAAAAACATCAATCATTTCTACTTGGCACTTCCCAAGGTTCTAACTAAGGTGCTATATAAATTGCAAATCAGTGTCGTGCAAGAGAATCAGTCAAGGGCACGCACAGACGTGACAAGTTTACAATTAGATAATGAAGTAAAGACGACACTAGAGTTGACAATCAATCAGGTGCAGTTTGAGAGAGATATAGTAAATAAGAAAAATGACAAAATAGATAAGAAAGTGTTTAAAACAATTTTTGATAGCACACAAGAAGGGAACATACCAACAGAGGAAAAGATTGAAAATATAGAGCAGGATATGGAGGCATATAAGAACCACATTACATATTTGAACGAATTCCTAGAACCTAAAACCATACCAGAAGTTAAAACAAAAAGGGAACATGATGTTAAAATTCATACAAAGATTGTTGCATGAAGGATTCATGAAATGACTGAGTTGTAGAATAAAAGTGCACAGTTATGGAAAATTTTGCAAGAGGATGGAAAACTGCAAGAGATAGACCAAAAAGAGGAAGGGGTAAACACAACACTATAAGAACTGAAGAAGAAGTAGAAAATGATGGCAATGTCAAATCGATTGAGGATTTCTCAAGAACTTAAGAAGTTCTAGGAACAATTGAAGAGCATACAAGTAAAAAAGCAGGCAAGGCAGGCGTAGTTGGAGCCACTGCAGGAAAGCATAGAGAAAATTCTTACATATATTGATGAAGCTAAGGGTCAGGTTGAAAAGGTTGGATTGGGGAATGAATCATTGTTGAAGGATCCTATCACTGTGTAGATTGTGGACACTATCATAGAGAAGAGCACACAGGTAAAATCTAAATTTGAAAACATTTCAGGCAGGTTCTAGGAGTTGGATAAGTCAGTGCAAGAGGCACACACTACATGAGTGGCTCAATACAAGCCACAGGTGAGTGTTGGGGGCCTATTGGTGCAAGATGTTTTTGGGAACAATGCAAAAATCAAGGAATATATTAAGAAAAGGGACCAGAAAAGTAGCACGCCCCAGATAACAGAAAAAAGTAGCGTCAGGAAATAGGAAAGTCAAAGGAAGAATGATGCAGATCAACCATGTGCAGGAATTTAGAAAGTGGAAAAACCTAAATCACATAGGTTTACTGGGTTGTGGTTTTCTTCATTGTTGTAATTGATTTTAACCCATTTTTGTAGTATAAATATGCATTGTAAGATCTGAGGAGATCTAGTTGTTAGCGAGCGTTTTGAGTGACTAATCAATTTTTGGTATGTATTTTGTTGAGAGTTGTGGAGCTGATAATGAGACGATATATGAGTATGTTTTTCGAGAGAAAGGTATGGATTTTACCTGAGCGTAAGGTCGCAAGATATGGATCTTGGTGCAATCTTGTTAGCCTCACTATTCTCAATAGCTTAAGCTATAATTAGATGCAATGTGTGCAGTTCTATGAACTTGATGAAGAATAATAAAAGAGCAATGAATTCCATATATGTGTCGACGTATCCCAGGGGGGGTGAATGACGGTAAAACCTTGTGTCCTTATGTGGAATGTTGTCTTAATTCTTGCAGTTATTTAGTTATGTTGAATGGATGAATCTGTTAGTAGTAGAATGCAACACACAATAGATATTTATTGTAGAATGAATGTTAAATGGATATGAAAAGTTACAAAATTGTAGATATGAATGTTAGGTTGTGTTAGACTAATCGATCGAGTATATATTTAAGTAAAAATCATGTCTAACATCCCCACAACAACATCCCTTCCAATTATGTAGACATCGAGATCCTATAGTCACCCATAAAGTCATCTCGAGTGAGACTTAATTGTGACCTATGTGTGCAGTGTTTCCTTCTGGTCTCTAGAAGGGTCAATGGTTTGTAGGGTTTTGTTGGAAACCTAAAGTATAACCTAGGTCATACCAAACATTCCAACATGGGACTTTCAACACTGTATTATTATTCATATTGGAGTATAACTCTGTAGGATTAAAAAAAAAAATGATTATAGTGGTCCCGCCATCACCCTTATTCAGGACCTATTCCAGTGGATTCCCCTTTTCACCCTAATCGTGGTGTTACCTTTCATTTTTAAGACTTTTTTTTTATGGAACCGACCCCTTCCCATCATCCCTATTTTATACCTCTCCCAATATATTTCCCTTTTCTCCTTGATCGTAGTGGTACTTATCACTTATAATCCCTTTTTTGTGGTCCCACCCACCCATTTCCCCTTACCAACTGTTGAAATATTGTAAATTCAAAGAGTATTCTAATTATTATTGAGTTATTATCATATACATCAATCCCTGTTTTTGTATTGATCATGTTGGTGTTGGTTGTGGAGCCTGATTATCTTCCTGATTAAGAGGTGCTTTCTTTCAGCTGTGTTTATACTCCATGAAGACTTTACACCCCATAAGTATGTTCACTCTTCCACGTGGGGGAATGCAGAGGGGGAGTACCCCCTCTACGGGGTTTGGGGGGATACCCACCCGGCTAGTGGGTTTGGGGGCAAGTGGGTCCCCGGGAAGGGTTCAGGGGCGAAGCCCCTGAAGGAAAAATTGTCTTGTAAATGTATATTGTAATTTCATTGTAAATATAGACCGTTCATTATAAGGTCACAGATCTAACGATAGAAATTATGTTAGTGTTTTTTCCCTAGAAGGAAACCCTCTGTTATGAGGGAAATGTATTGCGACTATGCATTATGGTGAGTATTGTATTCTGAGTGAGGAGACTATGAGAGAAATAAGAGGAAGTTACAGTGGGTTTGTTGTAGGTTGTATCCCTTCATTTGCTGGATAATAATAAAGGAAGGACCTGGAAATTTCTCAAGTGGATGTAGCCCACACTGGGTGAACCACGTAAATCTGTGTCTCTATTGTATTGTGTATATTATGTGTGTTGTTTCCACATTTGATTTATTTATTGCTCCATGGTCCTATTTTTCTAACAACTTGTATCAGAGGGAAAGGTAACTCGCAGGAAAAGAGGGTTCCTGGTTCGAGTGGGAGCAATGTCGGAAGATGGAAATTTTAGGGTCAATAAATTTAACGACCAAAACTACCAGTTATGGAAGATGCAGATGGAAGATTATTTATATCAGAAGGATCTATTCCTACCATTGGGTGGAGTAGAAAATAAGACAACGGCCATGAAGGACGAAGAATGGGAGATTCTTGACAGAAAGGCTCTAGAAACGATACGACTGAGCTTGGCAGAGCTTGGCAGCATTGGTGGCTTTCAATATTTCAAAAGAAAAGACAATGAAGGATATGATGGATGTGTTGGCTAAACTGTATGAATAAACCTCATCATCTAATAAGGTATTTCTAATGAAGATATTATTTAATATGAAGATGTCAGAAGGTGGGTCTGTTGCATATCATTTAAATGAATTTAATATGGTTACTAATGAAATAAGTTATGTAAAAGTGGAATTTAATGATGAGGTTAGGGCTCTTCTAATCTTGTGCTCATTACCAGAAATCTGGAACGGCTTGGTCATGGCTGTAAGTAACTCTGTCTTTGGTTCAAATACTTTAAAATTTGATGATGTTGTTGGTGTTATCCTTAGTGAGGAAATGCAACGGAAAAGCACAGGTGAGACATCAAGTAATGCGTTGAACATCGAGAACAGGGGAATACAAAAGGATAGAGGAAAGGGCTCAAGGAATCATGAGAATTATAGGAAGGGTAGATCCAAATCTAGACTTCGAAAGATAGATTGTTGGAATTGTGGGAAGAAAGGACTTTTGAAGAAAGACTGCAGAGATCCAAAGAAACAAAGAGATGGACAACACGAGAGAAATCAGGAAGCAAATGTAACAGGTGATGTGTTACAATATGCTTTGATTCTTTCTATAGATAATATTTCTGAGTCTTGGGTAGTAGATTCAGGGGCTTCATTTCATGCCACACCCCATAAGAAACATTTTCTAGATTATGTTCAAGGNGGGAAATTCATTTCAGGGCAAGGTCTGATGGAAGAAATTACATAAAGCACAGGAGGAAAATATCACACTAAAGGAAGTATTCATCCAAGAAGGGAAGGTGAAGAAGATAGCGCAACAAATATTGGAAGATATGGAGAAACATATTATCATAGTATTCCAAACCATCCCAAACAACGCAGACTCAGAGGGAGTATCTACTGAAGAAAAGATGAGGAAAATAATGCAGTCCTTGGAGCAATACAAGGACCAAATAAAGGAGTTGGAGGAGCACGCAGTACACACTACTCCTATAGAAGTTAGAGCGCAACAGGAACAATGCACAATAACATCTGTAGAAAATATAGCACATGTGATACAAAGAATAACAGAGTTGTTGGAGAAGAGAACCCAACTATGGACACACATCTTAGAAGATGGGATCTTGCAAGACCTACAAGGAAGGGAGATAAACTGCATGCAGTAATGGAAGATATGAAATAGTGATAGAAGACAATGTCACTACTCAAGAAAATCAATACTCTGGCAGAAATGAAGAGCCTACAAGCAGAGGAGAAAGAAATGCATGCACAAAAAATTGTGAGACGGGCTTAGTTGGAGCCCCTGCAGGAAAAGGTGGAGCAGTTGGTCATGGATATCGACGCAGAGAAACTGCACATAGAACAGATAGGCTTGGAGGGGGGAGAAATATTGAGACCTCTATTCACTGCGTAGATGGTGGAAGCCATGACGGAGAAGAGAAACCAGGCTAAGAAGAAATGCCAACATATAGAAGAGATGTATGGAGCATTGGCAAAAGCAATAAAAGATGAAGGAGTTCATGAGTGACTTAGGTCGAGTCACGATGTCAATATTGGGGGTTGTTGGTGCAAGCCAATTTTGGGGAGAATCAAGGAAATTTTTAAGGAATCAAAGAAGTGTCAAAAATAAGGGAGCGCAACAAAAATAGAGGAAAAGCAACGTCGAAAACAGAGGAAAACTCACGCCGAGAAAAGCAGTTACAAAGTGGACAAACTATTGTGGATCATTTGGAAAGTGGACAAACATCAACTTGGGGAAACGGTTGGATCGAGGACCACTCGATATTAAGTCAAGGACAAAGTAGACAGACCTAATCCTCATAGGGTTAGGGTTTTTGTAAGGGCTTTGTCCCATTTTTGTATGAGTAGAATGTATTAGGATGATGAGAAGGTTAGAGTGTGTGTATTGTTGAGGTTGCAGTAGGTCCTTGAGCTGAGTGAATGTCTTGTTGAGAGACCTGTGCGATCTTTGTAGATTGAACGTAATGGTGGAAGGATTATACAGTACGCAACACTAGATTTTGCAAGAATATGAATAAAGAGCCAAAGCGACAAATCTTTGTGGACGTAGCCCCAGGGGGAGTGAACCATGATATATCTGTGTTTTGTGTGAATGTATGCAGTGTTTCTAATTGTATTTACTTTAGTAAGTTTATGATGAACATGTTGAATGATAAAGGAAATAACACTGTGCACTAAGAATAAACTAATGGAATCTGCAGAATAGCACTAAGTAAATGCATGTCATAGCTAGTGTTTAGATCTGAAGCTTATGGTACAGTAGATGAATATCTACCATGGAATACATGCAACTATAATGATTAATGAAGTATTTTTGGAATATTAGTTTGTTTTTGGTATAAACTAATATCTAATGAGGGTTTGAGGGTTAAAAATGAGTAGATCCAATGCCTCTGAGAGAGAAACACATCCCATCCCATGGTTGCAGACATCTAAGTCCTGTGGCCACCCATTGAAACCATCTCGGGTGAGACCACATAGTGCACTTTGTGTGTTGTGTTGCCTTCTGGTATCCATAAGGGTCAATGGTCGAAGGGGGTCAACCCATAAATAAACCAACAAAACCCACAAACACCACCTGGGTGTAAGTCCTAGTTTTTGGAAACTAAGTTACCTTGATCAAGTGTGACATTTAGATTTTTTGCCTAAGAAATTGGTCATGGACTTGATGCTTTCCAAGAGTTTGGTGGCTCAAAGAGGCATGCACAGAAAAATGGACCTGAGCCTTCAACCCTTCACAGGTATCTCCCCATCCTTATGGTATAGGAAAACTTGATTTAGAGGATTTTTGGTACCCTATTTCATCAATTTTCTAAGTTTAAAATGTGAAAATGATAATGGGGGATTGTTTGGATGCCTACCTCTGAAATCCTAACTTACACTACAAAATTATTTTATGTTCCTCCTATGGAGGTTAAAAATGAGATGTTTAAGCGTTGATTTTAGGATTTTAAGTGGGTTGTGAGATTAGGGTCACAAACTAATCTCATTGATTAAAATGGTGTGGAAAATTCCAATGATATATGTATTCTTTCTAATTATCCTAGATCATTTGTGGGCATAGGGAGAAGAGAATACTATGTTTGGAAATATATGATAGAAATTGTAAGTGTGCGGTGAGGTTCTCTTGTGTGCAAAGAGTGAAGATGGTGTCAACGAGATTTTCAATAAGTTAATGTGAAAGATTTTAGCATGTGGACATTGCTTGGTCCATTACAAATCTTGATTAATCTAACTCACTAAATGTGTTTATACAATCCTTGTATAATTCAAAATCCCTAGATCACTACCAATGTGGACATATGGGTCCTTAATTTGATCTTTTAAACTCCCTAGGATGTTTTCTAATCTAAGAAAATTGAAACTTCTCCTAGATTGTAAATCATGTGGACATTAGGTCCTTACAAATTCCTTTAACTCCCTAAGTTGTTTTGATTTATTTAAGAACTTTGAAACTATCCTAACTTTGCAAGAAAGTGGGCATGTATGTGTCCTTTACAAATTTAATATTATGTTTCAATTTGTCAAAAGAAAACTAAGAGGTATTGACCTCTTCTAATTGATGATTTGATGATTTGCTAGAGGGAGTTGGAAATTCTTAATATACCCTTTTCTGATTTCCCAAGATCATAATGAGTGTGAGGGAAAGAGAATAATGGGAGAGCCAAAATAGGTTCCTATTCTCGAGCGATTAAGTGGTTGTAAAAACAAAAACAACTACACTAAGAATTCAAGCGCTGACTTTGGCCATCTATGTGGCAACATAAGGGAAATAATTTATGGTTCTTTTTAGTCCTTTTTAGTGCCTAGATTATCCAATTCCTAATGCAAGAAAGAACTCCAAATGAGATTGTTGTTTCTTTACTAATTACAGTAAATGTAAATCTAATTTTTTTTTGGTGAGATCACCTCTGAAACTCTTGCAAAAAAATGGAAATAAGAATGTATGGACAGGTTGTATTTCTGGCAGTCACATAGAGTGCGTAGATTGTGCAGACTATGTGACAGGGAAATAGAAAGAACATGAAAATTGTGTAGATTTCAGTGATTGTTCCTTCGATACATGCACACACATAATCAAGTTACGAGAAGACAAATTTAAAATGAGTTCTCTCACCTAGGGGATCAATTGGTCAATCTAGAGGCTAGAGTAAGCTAGTTTGGACACTTGCATACACCCAATGATGAAAAGAAACACTCTAAAGGAAGAACACATAGAGAATTTAAAGTGGGAGAGCATGTCTTCGTAAAAGTGAAAGCTAAGAAGAGCTCACTTAAATTGGGGAGTTTTCCAAAGATGACAGTAAGATATTATGGACCATTTGAGATCCTTGAAAGGATTGGTTCTGCTACATATATGCATGTAATTCTTGCATCCATGTGCATTCATAAGGGCCATCTTGGGTGAGACTGCACAATGCACTTTGTGTGTTGTGTTTCCTTCTGGTATCCAGAAGGGCCAATGGTTGAAGGGTTGTTGGTAATCCTATGTTTAGAACCTGGGTCAGCCCATAAATAAACCAACACAACCCACAACCACCACCTGGGTAGAAATCCTAGTTTTTGGAAATTAAGTTACATCGATCAAGTGCGACATTTAGATTTTTTGCCTAAGGAAATGGTCAC
>SNQJ01S0057409.1:48207-62862 GCA_010110895.2 Picea sitchensis
CTTGGGACGGGAAAAGCATCTTTTTCATTAGTCTCAAAATGAATCACTTACAATGAGTTCTGAGACTGGCCACCGTTCCTCGATCCTGATCCTAGGCTCCTCCTCTTCTTTTGTCCTCCAACTGCTGCAACATGAAGTTCTCCCGAAGCTTGAGGCAAAGCTAAAGGGTTGGGACAATAATGGACTTGGCAATTTGGCAGAGTTTCTTTGCTATTATTTTTCCTTCTTGAATAGTACCTCTACCCCTCCTTTTATAGGCTAGAAGGAGCTAAGGTTTTAGGCGAACTCTCGGCCATGCATGGTGGAGAGTTCCAGTTAACTGACAAAAAGCCTCGTGTCCCGGCGGAAACTTTCCTGATTTCTTGCTTTGTTAGGTACCCGCGGGCTGTAGTGGGTTAGCCCGCGGATACCCTTGTGCAGTAGAAGGTCAGCAAGCTGTCACCCGCGCCCAGTGAAAGGTTAGGGCGCGGGTCCCTTGATTTACGTGGTTTTTTGAGGATTTGTTCAACATGGCTTTGGCTAGGAAGAGGCATGAGTTGGCCTGATGCCACGTAAACCTGTGTGGTGCATTTTCGGGTTATAACAATAGGTGGCTCTTCTTTCTCTTAATAAGAGACAGAAACCAGGGTCAAATGCACCAGCATAGGAAATTTGAGCAGAATCTTCTGAGGGTTTAATCTTTGCAGGAATCTTGGTGGTCAAATGCACCAAAGATATGAAATTTGAGCAGATGTTTCGGAAGGCTTTATCTCTGCAGAATCTTGTTATACATTTTATTGAATCTTTCGGAGAATTCGTGAGACGCACTCTCCATCCATTTTATTCAGATCCCCAAACTCTTTCATGTAATACATATAATCCTTCCCCGCCTCCCCACCTGCCTCAAGAAAACATCTATCCGTGAGTCCCCAATTCCAAAGAATAGATCCGGGGCTACCTCCTCTAAACTACTCTCTAACCTCACCATCCGTGCTCGACAAAGACTCTCATCCAAATACCTCATTTTCAATGTTTAGTTTGTCTACAAGATAACTATAAAAAGCAACCAAGTTCTCCTCTCAGAGGTCATGTCCCCTTCCCTGCTGAACTTGGGCATGTAATTCAAGTAGTCTCCGGCAGGGAGGGGATTCATAGGATGGGGTGTGACTAAAGGAGCATATCTAGGGCAGTTGATTCATGACATCCATTCTATTTGAAGGGGGATTATCACCATCCATAGGAATATTAGGAAGTGGATAACCCGGAGGAGAAGGAGTGTGGATGGGAGATGTCGAAAAAGAGTTTCTTTGAGGAGACAACGAAGAAAATGGGGAGAGAGCTAAGGGACCCGAACGTGCAGATGATTCTCTCCGTGTAGTAGTAGCAATAAAAGGAGGGTGGTGTCCCCGGTGAGGCTCCTCGAGGTCCTGTTGTGGCACAACCTCCTGGGAGGGGGAGTGACAAGGATCTCTTTTCCATAACACCAAAACCAGAGGAGAAAACTCAGAACACTCCCGAAGTTCATAAAATGGGAAACCTTAGAGGAAGGACGATTAGGAAGCTGTGAATAAGAAAAATGGAGTTCTCACAGAAGGGGATGGTAGATTACCTGTTTGCGATGGAAAATTTTGCAGAGCTCTTCCCTTTCTTTGGCGCTTTACTGAAGTCACCTGTGTGTCTCTAGAGGCATATGTGGATGAGACCGCGCGTGTCTACCTCTGAAATCCACAACTAAAAAAGAAGGTTCACCACAGTGGATTCATCAAAATGAAGTTTCCAGGTGCACAGCAGCAATATCAATATTTTTCATCTCTGATGCACCTTCAGAAACATAATCTCTTTGTCGTTCTATCCCAGGGAAAATATTCAACTTCATTCCTGACAACGACGCTTTACAAATGTTAGCATCAGAAGTCACTCCCCGATTGCTTGCAGCATAGCAGCCCGACACCCACGCTTTAATGTCACGATTTTAAAGGGGTGATCAAAAAGATGGAAACTCAGAACAATATCATCCCAACTCAGAAACTAGGGCCGGGTATGCATGAATGAGTGAGGTATTGATAAAATTCAAACGGTGAGTTGCAATAAGGGTAAGTAGATGGGAGACTTCATAAGAAGGGTGCAAAAGCCTGCTATAAGCATCAAGCTTCTAATGACCGCGGAGAGCAAAAGTAATCAAGACAAGATCTTCTACTTCCAAATGCAGGAAACCAGAGAAAATAACAATGCAACAATAAATCATTTACCATAACATAACTATGTTAATTCTACATATAGCATTCGATCATGAACTCTCCAAAATAAGATGAAGTTCACGATGGAGGAAAACCGCTTGTCATAAAACAAGAAATCTCAAACACGCAGGCATAACCAGGATACTAGAATGGTTGTTAAAACATTAAAGTCGGGAGCTTCCCTCTACCATCGACAACGTCGTTCTTCATATAATCAAACAAGCAACAACAACAAAATCGAGATGTAGCATTAAAATCTTTTAAGGCTCACATGTGGATTCGTGACGCTTTAACACCGCAATCTTGAAATGATCGGTGCAATCCTATGGTAGACGCCATTGATCTTCCGACAGCTTCATCGGGCGAATCGACGGCTTTTAGTTCATATTGGCTCCGACTTTCCCATTATATGAGACGATGTCTAATCCACACCAACCGCCAATAACTCCGCTTCATCGGGATTGAGGGACGATCTCGCCAACTCAACACTTTGAGATGTGGAAGACTCCTCACGCTGCCAACTGGAATAACCGGAATGGTTTGATCTAACAAAGTGGAGGCCAGCGCCAAGGATGGGGTGCATGACAGGAGTGGTGGCGCCAAACTGTGAGGACATGAACAAGTGCTCTGGTGAGAAGGGCTACTGTGAGGGGAAGACACCTAGCCAAGACAAATGTGAAGGGAGTAGGAGATTTGACAGAGAGATGAGAAGATCTCAGAGGTGAGTGGATGATGAGATGCGGAAGGGACCACAAGGGCCAAAGAGGGGAGGTGGATCGGTGACACATGGCAACAGGGGAGAGGTGCCCCAGGGAGGTGACATAAAAGAGGAAGGGGCCCACAATGACTAAATATAGAGTAGCCGAAGGATGGGATTGTCCAAGCATCGTTGATCCGTGCTTGATCTTGGCCGGTGTCATACCACTGGGACTCCGGGCTTTAAAGGTAGAAAGGAAGGGGGTCCGGTGACTTCCTTTATCAAGCTGATCCAAGTGTCTAATCAGACCGTTGAAGAGATGCTACCATTCCTGGACTCTCTCAGCTTCGCTTAAAGGTAGAAAGGCGTGGGGGGTCCGGAATCCCATACGCGCCGTTGATCCGGGCACGTGAATCGCTACCGCTCGGACTTGCTTGTCACTTACCACGAGCGCATTAGCATTCTAAACTTAGGACAAGTGGGTTTTTAATCCATTCTTTTTGCATTTTACCCCTATACCAGAAATATCGCTAACACATTCTAAGAGATTATGTCTTGTATTTATTTGCTTAATTTTCCACGAGAGCCCCAATCCCATAATTAAACACAAACACATTTTAAATTTCAAAGAGTATTTAACATACTACATATTTTTTAGAAATTTCAAGAGAGCTACTTTGGGAACAATATCGACTGTGATTTGTAACCCTATTTTCAGAATATAAATTATTTTAGGTTGATCTATCATTATATTTATTTGAGCTTCCCATGTGTCCACTCTGTTAAAGTTCTCTTATGGATGCAGATCATCTTTTATTTATTTATTTTTATGTGATCACAAATCTTTATTTTAAACCATGATGGATGTGAGGAAAGTTTTCTTATTTGTTTTAAATGTATGAATGTGCTCAATTCCTAGTCCTTTATCATGAACTTCCTTTTAAAATAAAACTAAACATTTTACTTTCATTTTCTTGAAATATTGATATTTCTTTTGAATTACCACGACAGACTTCTGTCAAGTCCCACATTTTGAATACCTAGAATTCCCAAGAAAATCTAAAGAGGAGTACCACCTCTATAAAAATGCAGGGGGATTTACATCCTCGTGAGGTTGTCATTTTGGTCCTAATAGATTCAAGCGTCAAAATTTTTGGCAACCATAATGGGGAACGATTTATTTTAAAGATATTCGAGGAACCAAAAATCTCCATGGATAAAAGTTTCGAGTACAATATTTAAGAAAATTGTTTCTTATTTTAGGCATGGCTCACATTTTTTGTAATTTCAAATAGAAATCAGGAGAATGAACTCCTTGAAAACTCCATTGAAAAAATTCAAAATAAAGGGTTTCATTCATGTCATAATGCTTCTTTATATTATTCATTAATCCCATCAATGTATTTGCAAGACTCGACAAAAGAGAGAAATGTTGGCATGTTTACAGACATGTGTTCTTGTCATTGATGGAAAGATTAGAGTATGCAGTGATGGAAAAATAGGGACTACGTAAGCTCAGGAGGATAAGTGCAGAGGTGCATGTAGAGTGCAAGAGTGTGCTTGATCATTTGATGGAAAACAGGAAGGCAAGGAAGATTAGGGACAAATTGATCCGACTCCATTTTAGAGTTTCACATACTGGGAGGTGCAAGTGTCGAAACACTTCACCACAGGAGTCCCGAAATTGTGAAATGAGAAACATCGAAATCCTGAAAGCAGGAGACAGTTTCGAAAAATAGGAATTGAAGTGTCAAAACACTTCACCACAGGAGTCCCATAATCATGAAATGCGAAACCCCAAAATCCTGAAAGAAGGAGACAGTTGCGAATATCGGGATTTCGGATACTGAGAGTTGGGGATGTCAAGAACTCATACTATAGGAGTCCCAAAGTCGCGAAATGTGAAATCGTGATATGCTAAACCATGATGTATTCTCAACCATTTGATCGAGGACAAAACTAGACCGTCGATCCAAGAAGGATACGTGGTGAAAGATCATCCTTTCACTGACTGGAAAGTCAAAGGAACGGGGTTCCCTAACCTCTTGAACTTGTAATATGTGAAATAGCAAAATAACCTTAGTCATCAGATCGAAGTTTGATCTATACCATTGATCCGACTCCATTTTGGAGTTTCAGATACCGGGAGATGGAGGAGTCAAGTTTCAAGACTCCTCATCACAGGAGTCCCGAAGTTGCGAAGTGAGAAAAGACAAAAAGTTGATCTGACTCCATTTCGGAGTTTCGTAGACTGAGACTTGGAAGTGTCGAGAACATTCACATCAAGAATGTTGAAATTGCGATATGCGAAATCATGAAATGCCGAAATGATCGAAGCTAGTCCAACTAATCTCTTTTTTCGTAGTTTCAGAGATCGCAACTTGGAGAGTCGATATGCCTCACAATAGGATTGTCGAAATGTTGAAATGCGAAACACGTTTTGGCTTAGCCTGTGGTCATAGCCATTCGACACATTGGCGGAAGATGGAGGAAGGATCTAGTGCAACCAAGGTCAATTTCAGAGTTTTGGGGATCAGTACGTGAAGCGTAAAAAAACCTCAACCATAGGAATCCTGAAATGCCGAAATGCAAAACGATGAATTAAATGAAAGACCCTACTAATTCCATACAATGGTGCAGGTGGACTTGACTATGATCGGAGGGATACTGTTGCACTTCAGAGTGTAACTACTAGAAACGATTGATGGCTTCTACCAGAGGAATGAAATAGGCCTGAGTGTGATCGCCAGAGAAGATGAAGAGCCTCGAGGCATATTCCAGTGGCATGAATACTATTCTTAGAGGTGATTGACAGATGGAAGAGTGTTGAAGCCTGTAACTGCAATAGAGAGGATCAACTCGAATTTGATAGAGAAGAAGAAGAGTCTCAACTTCCAGACAGGCTAAGGAATCTCAGCATTACACCCAGTGATGATGGACACATGGGTTCAACTACTAGAGAAGCTGAAGAGTTGCGATGATGATCAGGCAGAGCACTAGACATGGAGAGAGAATGCAGAAGCATGGCTAGAGAGCATGCACAAGGAGCACAGTGACTATAAGTATGCAGGACAAAGAAGAGATGAGGGTGATCAAGGAGTGTAGGAGGAGGAGTCTGCACCAACGGAAACATGGAGAAGAGGAATGGTGCATTGAAGGGACATGGTGCAGAGAGAATAAAAGGAAAAAGAAAAGAAAGTCCAAGGAGTGTGCAGAAGGCACTGATGCAAATAGAGCAGTGTAGTGTAGAAGAACAATGATCAGACTGATAAGCCATTGAAAAACTTTATATCGCTGCAAGAAGTCTTAATAGAAAATATTTATATTTCAGGGTGGTAGGGAGGTTCTAGGGAGGACTATTTTCCTCATAGGTTCAAGTGGGTGCTTGAACATAGGGATTTGTAGCTTCCATATGGTTGCAGCCAGAGAAACCATGGTGGTAGGGTGGTGCAAGGGAGAACTATTGTTCTCTGTTATACATGTTGGTGCCTGTGTGAATGGAAGTTTGTTCTTCCATCCATTTGGTGCTGGAACACTTAGGGAGTTGGTGCTTCCTTCTAGTGGGTGCTAGAGAAACCAAGGAGTTGGTGCTTCCTTCTAGTAGGTGCTAGAGAAAATAGAGAGTTGGTGCTCTCAGCAAGTTGTTGCTTGCAGAACAGAGGTTGTAGCCTCATTATGAGTTGGTGCTCATATGTATGATAATGTAAAGAATGTAAAGATTACTTATCATAAAAAGAGGAAGAGGTTTTTACCCTATACGGGTTTCCTCAAGAAATATCTGTCTCTGTGTATCTCATATGTGTGACTGATGCTGAATGTTCTATTGCTTACTTCCCTGCATTATTGTGACTGTCATTAAATGTTGTGTAAAGATTTTAAAATAAGCATAATTGTTTAAGCATGGTAACAACTGATTCACCCCCCCCCCTCTCAGTTGTCCAACAATTGGTATCAGAGCCAACCCCTTTTATCTAAGGGTAGATCCTAGAGCTTAAACATGTGAATCCATGAAGGAAATTCAACCAATAAGGCCCCTTTGTTCAATGGAACAAACTTTTCTTTCTGGAAAGTTAGAATGAGAACCTACATAATGTCTTTAGGTGCAGATGTCTGGGATGTGGTAGATATTGGTTATGTAAAGCCAGTTGTACTAGCTAATAAGGATGATAAGATAGAATTTAGCTTCAATGCTAAGGCTATGAATGCTATCTTGAGTGGGCTTGTAGAAGCATAATTCGTAAAAGTTATGCACCTAGGAACTGCCAAAGAAATGTGGGACAAAATCATTAACAGTTATGAAGGTAATGAGAAGGTAAAGGATGCCAAGCTTCAAACCTACAAAATACAGTTTGAACAGTTGAAGATGAAGGAAGATGAAACTATTGGAAAATACTTTCTGAGAGTAGACAAAATGGTAAATGCAATGAAAGCACTTGGTGAAAAAATTGAGGAACGTTCTTTAGTTCAGAAAATCTTGAGATCTCTCCCAGATAGGTTCAACCCGAAGGTCTCTGCTATAGAAGAAATTAATGATCTAAAAACCTTGAAGTTTGATCAACTTCTAGGAACATTGACTGCATATGAAATGAGAATAGTTAAAGATAAACCCACCTGCAGAAAAGCATCATTTAAAGAAGACAAGAATGAGGATTCTAAGCCCAATGAAATTGAAGAAATATTTGTGAAGAGACTGAAGAAGGGATCAGAAAAATAAAAAGGTAAACTACCTTTCAAATGTTTCAACTGTGGTAGGATAGGTCATTTTGCAAATAAATGTCCCCACAAAAGAAAGGATTAGACATGTGATGATGAGGAGAAGCACAAACACAGAAATTGCTTTAAAGAGAATAACTTTAAGAAGAAAAGTCTTTGCATAAACAATGATGATGATCCTTCATATGATGAAGGCAATGAATTCTCTATTGAAGATAAACTAAATGACTTCATACTTATGGCCAAAGAGGATTATGATAATAATAGCACAAGAAGTGATGCTAATGAAGAAGAAGTTGTGGTTGACATGGAAGGAGAATTGATCAGTGCACTGGAAGAGATTGACAGACTAAGAATTAAGAACAGAAAGCAAAGACAATTGCTAATACAGTTCGAGAAAGACAGTAAAGAACCTGATAAATACCTTGTCCTACTAAAAGTTGAATTAGAAGAGGCAAAGAAAATCGAAGACATTCTGAAACAACATTTATCAAAAAATAAGGCAAGATGTGAATCCTTAGAACAAGAAGTAGTGAAAACTAGGAAAGAGATGGAGAAGTTTCAAGCCTTGTATAATCAGAATCTGTCAAGTATCAAAGCCTCAGAAGGATTAGCCACCATTCTAAATCAGCAAAGGAATCCAAATCTAAAAAACGGTCTGGTATATGAAGAGGGATCAAGTAGTGTTAATCCAAGAAACAAAGAACCCATCAAGTTTGTCAAATCTAAAACCAATGACAACAACAAACCTGCAGAAACAAAGGAATACAATCAACCCCCCAGGACGAGTAACGAAAATGGTGCCAAATCTGAATCTGTAGAACAAATAAATAATGTGCTCCTTGTTGAAAGACGTCATCAGCATGGAAGAAATCAATTTTCTCAAAGAAGACAACCATTTTCCAGGTACAAAGAATTCTTTTATGGATATTGTTTCTACTGTTCTAACTTTGGTCACAAAGTTGTAAATTGTTCCTTAAGACTTAGACATGAGCAATAAAGATTTCAATGGAATAAATGCTTTCCACAACAAAGAACGATACAGCCAAGTAACAAACCTTCACAGATTGCAAATTACCAAATTAAGTCTAGAGACGTGCAACTAAGGAGGTCAAGAAATAATCAACAATCAATGAGTAGACAACGTTGCAACAATAATTTTGACATATTGAACAATGAGATTGAATGCTACATCTGTCATAACTATGGACATAAATCTGTCGACTATCGATTAAGGAACTATAAACCAGATTTGAATTCCCCTGTTGAAAATGTCAAGGTTTGGAAGAAGAAAGAAAGTGACAAGTGTGGATTAGTGTTGTCAGCTCAAAGAAAAACGAACCCTTGGTATATAGACAGTGGATGCTCCAAACATATTATGGGAGACAAAGGTAAGTTTCTATCTTTAAGTGAAAGAAAATCAGGAAACGTAACCTTTGGAAATGATGTTGTAGGTTAAATAAAGGGTAAAGGGATGGTGAGTTTAAGTAATGGAAAAGGAAAATCTCAAGATGTTCTACTTGTATATGGGCTGAAACATAATCTTCTCAGTGTAAGTCAAATGTGTGACAGAGGATGTGAAGTGGTGTTCACGTCCAAGGAATGCAAAATAAAGTCTATAAACTCAAGACAAGTGGTGGCCAAAGGTATAAGGACAGAAAATAATGTATATGTGCTAAAAGAAAATAGAGAAGAGTGTCATCTAAGCAAAAATGATGAAAGATGGTTATGGCATAGGAGACTTGGACATCTAAACTTTTACCACTTAATAAAACTCAAAAATATTGAGGCAATAAAAGATCTTCCGAGAATATCAAAGCCCCAAGATTCAATCTGTAAACCCTGCCAAGTAGGAAAGCTAACCAGGACACAGTTTACGTCCAAGAGCTTTACTTCAACAGAGAAACCACTCCCACTAGTTCATATGGATTTATGTGGACCATCAAGAGAGGAAGGCACAGGGAAAGAAAACTACTTCATGCTGATTATTGATGATTACTCCAGACTTACTTGGGTTTCCTTTCTCAAAGAAAAAGCTGAAGCATTTGAGAAGTTTAAAATATTTAAGTCTTTAACTGAGACTCAAACGGGCAAGAGGTTAAAGGCAGTAAGATCAGACCGAGGAGGAGATTTTATTTCAAGTGATTTCAACGAATTCTGTGATAAGTATGGGATCAAGAGAGAATACACAATCCCAAGAACTCCACAAAAAAATGGAGTAGTTGAGAGGCAAAACATAACAATGCAGGAAATGGCCAGGTCAATGATGAATGAGAAGAACATTGGTCAACCCTATTGGGTAGAAGCAATACACACAGTAGTCCACGTTCTTAACAAAGCCCACCTCAGACCAAAAAGTGACAAGACACCTTATGAACTGTGGTATGGGATACCTGCCTCAATCAAACACTTCAAAGTCTTTGGGAGTAAATGTTACATAAAGAATAATGATGAGAACCTTGGGAAATATGATGACAGGGTTGATGAAGGTATCTTCTTAGGATATGCTGCAAACAGTAAAGGATACAGATGCTGTAATAAGAGGCTTCATAAAATGGTTGACTATATTGGTGTAAAAGTTGATGAAGGAATCCTAGCAAGAGAGGGGTACAATAATGAGTCCTGTACAGAGGACATAGCTAAAGTTGAAGATGAACAGGTCCAAGAATAAGAAAATGAAGATTCTGAATCAGATGAAGACACAGATACTCAGATAGACTCAAATAAGAAGGCAACTTCAAATTCCTCCTCTAGAATCACTCAAAAGAATCATCCTGCAAGTCAGATAATTGGTGAAAAAGAGAAAGGTGTACAAACCAGGATAAAGATAATCAAAAATACCGAGAAATCACATATAGCTTCCATATCCATGCTAGAGCCCAAGAATTTTAATGAATCTAGCAAAGATGACCATTGGGTTAAAGAAATTAATGATGAACTTGATCAGATTGAGAAAAACAATACATGGGAGATGGTTCATAGACTTGAAGGTAAAAATATTATTGGTTCCAAATGGATCTTTAAGAATAAGTTGAATGAGCAGGGACAATTTGTCAGGAAAAAAACAAGATTGGTCTGTAAAGGCTATGCTCAAGTAGAAGGACTAGATTTTGATGAAGCTTTGGAACCCGTAGCAATATTAGAAGCTATCCGAATATTTCTTGCCTATGCTTGTCATAAAAGGTTTAAAGTCTATCAAATGGATGTCAAGTCATCTTTTCTAAATGGAGATTTAGATCAAGAAGTCTATATGGAACAACCAGAGGGTTTCAAACTGTCTGATAACCCTGACTTAGTATGCAAGCTGAAGAAATATTTATATGGGTTAAAACAAGCCCCTCGTGCCTAGTATCATAGACTGGATATGTATCTCACAGACAAAGGGTTCAAGAGAGGAATAGTAGACAACAATCTATATATCAAAACAGAAGGTAATGATTTGCTCATTGTGTTGGTCTATGTAGATGACATCATATTCGGAGGTAATAAGGATCAATTGGTACAATGGTTTGCTTCTACCATGGATTATAAATTTGAAATGTCTATGATAGGTGAATTGCCATTTTTTCTTGGTCTGCAAATTACACAGAGGTCTGAAGGGATGTTCATTTCTCAAGAAAAATATCTAAGAGAAATGTTGAAAAAGTTTCAAATGGAAGATTCTAAACTTGTGGGTACACCTATGGTTACTGGATGCAAATTAAGAAAGTATGATGACTCACCTGATGTTGATCAAAGTTCATATAGGCCAATGATAGGCAGCCTGTTGTACATCACAATATCTCGCCCGGACATAATGCATGATGTTGGAATGGTAGGAAGATATCAGTCTTCACCTAAACAGAGTCATTTGCAAGCTGTCAAAAGGATATTCTGGTATTTGAAAGAAACAATGACTTATGGTCTGTGGTATCCCAGAAATCAGAATTTTCAGTTAATTACTTATTTAGATGCAGATTGGGCAAACTGTGTTGATGAGAGAAAAAGCACCAGTGGAGGAGCATTCTTCCTGGGTGACTCACTAGTAGCATGGCTTAGTAAAAAGCAAGGTTCCATTTCTTTATCAACTACAGAGGCAGAGTACATTGCTACTTCTACCTGTTGCACTTAGGTATTATGGATGATTCAGACACTTGTAGACTTGGAGGTAAAATACGCAACACCGATCCTAATTCATTGTGATAACACTAGTGCCATCAGTGTGTCTAAGAATCTTGTATTCCACTCCAAGACCAAGCATATTCCCATAAAATACCATTTTCTAAGAGAGAAGGTCACCAATCAGGTTGTTCAGGTCCATTACATTCCAACCACGAGACAAATTGCAAACATCTTTACTAAACCACTATCCAAGACACCATTTGAATATCTCCGACAGAAGTTGGGTGTCATCCCGTCTCACACCTAAGAGAGTCCATCTTATTAGGGGGAGTATTGTATTGATTGAATATCTGATACCTCCTAAAAATACTGYAACAACTCAGGGGGAGAATGTTTTCTTTGACATTGATGTCAAAGGGGGAGAAAAGGAGTGGTCCGGACCAGATGCTACAGTTGGAGGTCCAAACAGTTTAGTGCACTCGTTCAAGGTTGCCATCAATGCCAAAGGGGGAGACTGTTGGCATGTTTATAGATAGGTGTGCTTATCATTGATGGAAAGATCAGAGTATATAGCGATGGCAAAACAAGGACTATGTAAGCTCACGAGGATAAGTGCAGAGGTGTACGTAGAGTGCAAGAGTGTGCTTGATCATTTGATGACAAACAAGCAGGCAAGGAAGATTAGGGACAAATTGCTCCGACTCCATTTCAAAGTTTCATATACCGGGAGGTGGAAGTGTTGAAACACTTCACCGAAGGAGTCCTGGAATCGTGAAATGTGAAATGAAAAAATCCCGAAAACAGGAGACAGTTTTAGAAACCGGGAGTTGAAGTGTCAAAACACTTCACCACAAGAGTCCTAAAATCGCGAAATGCAAAACGCCAAAATCCCAAAAGAAGGAGACAGTTGAAGATACTGGGATTTCGGATATCGGGAGCTGGGGATGTCAAGAACTGTTACTACAAGAGTCCCGAATTCGTAAAACGTGAAATCATGATATGCTAAACCATGTTGTATTCTCAACCGTTGGATCGAGGACAAAACTGGATCGTCGATCCAATAAGGATATGTGGCGAAAGATCATCCTTTCGCTGACTGGAAATTCAAAGGAACAGGGTTCCCTAACCTCTCGAACTCACGATATGCAAAATCGCGAAATAACCTTAGCCGTTAGATCGAAGTTTGATCTGGACCGTTGATCAGACTCCATTTCGGAGTTTCATATACTGGGAGATGGAGGATTCAAGTGTCGAGACTCCTCATCATCGGAGTCCCGAAGTTGTGAAGTGTGAAAAGATGAAAATCTGGTCTGACTCCATTTCGTAGTTTCGTAGACCGGGACTTGGAAGTGTCGAGAACATTCACATCAAGAACGCTGAAATCACGATATGCAAAATCGTGAAATGCCGAAATGATCGAAGCTAGTCCAGCTAAGCTCCTTTTTCAGAGCTTCAGAGATCGTGACTTGGAGAGTCGAGATGCTTCACAACAGGATTGTCGAAATGCCGAAATGAGAAACACATTTTTTCTCAGCCTGTGGTCACAACCATTGGACACATTGGTGGAAGATGGAGGAAGGAGATAGTTCAACCAAGCTCAATTTTAGAGTTTCGAGGATCAGTACATGAAGCGTAAATAAACCTCAATCACAAGAATCCCAAAATGCCGAAATTTGAAATGACGAATTAAACAAAAGACCCTACGAACTCCATCCAATGGTGCAGGTGGACTTGAATATGATCGGAGGGCTACTGTTGCACTTCAGAGTGTAACTGCTAGAAACGACTGATGGCTTCTGCCAGAGGAATGAAATAGGCCTAAGTGTGATTGCCATAGAAGAGGAAGAGGCTCGAGGCATCTTCCAGTGGCATGCAGACTATTCTTAGAGGTGATTGATAGATGGAAGAGTGTTGAAGCCTATAATTGCAATAGAGAGGATCAACTCGACTTTGATAGAGAAGACAAAGAGTCTCAATTGCCAGACAAGCTAAGGAATCTCAACATTATGCCTAGTGATGATGGACACATGGGTTCAACTACCAAAGAAGCTGAAGAGTTGCAATGATGATCAGGCAAAGCACTCGACATGGAGAGAGAATGTAGAAGCATGGCTAGAGAGCATGCACAACGAGCATAGTGACTATAAGTATGGAGGACAAAGAAGAGATGAGGGTTGTTGTTGTTGAGGGTGATCAAGGAGTGTAGGAGGAGGAGTTTTCACCAGTGGAAACATGGAGAAGAGGAATGTTTCATTGAAGGGACATGGCACAGAGAGCATAAAAGGCAAAAGAATAGAAAGTGAAAGGAGTGTGCAAAAGACACTGATGCAGACAGAGTAGTGCAGTGTAGCAGAACAATGATCAAACTGGTAAGCCATTGAAGAAATTTATATCGCTATAATAAGTATTAATAGCAAAGATTTATATTTCAGGGTGGTAGGGAGGACTGTTGTCCTCAGAGGTTCAGGTCGGTGCTTGAACAGAGGGAGTTGTAGCTTCCATCTGGTTGCAACCAGAGAAACCACGGTGGCAGGGTGGTGCAAAGGAGAATTGTTGTTCTATTTTATATAGGTTGGTGCATGTGTGAATGGATGTTGGTGCTTCCATCCAATTGGTGCTGGAACACTTAGGGAGTTGGTGCTTTCTTCTAGTGGGTGCTAGAGAAACTAGGGAGTTGGTGCTTCCTTCTAGTAGGTGGTAGAGAAAATAGAGAGTTGGTTCTCTCAACAAGTTGTTGCTTACAAAATAGAGGTTGTAGCCTCATTATGAGTTGGTTCTCATATGTATGATAATGTAAAGAATTAAAGATTACTTATCATAAAAAAAGGAAGAGGTTTTTACCCTGTATGGGTTTCCTCAGGAAATATCTGTCTTTGTGTATCTCATATGTGTGACTGATGTTGAATGTTCTATTGCTTACTTCCCTGC
>SNQJ01S0057409.1:62912-73371 GCA_010110895.2 Picea sitchensis
AATACTTTTAAATGCCCAATATTCCTATTGAATGTTTTTCTACATTCTTTAGGGATGCTTCATAATATGAAGAGAAACACTTGATTAATTTTAAAGGTACATGTTATAATTTCAACCTCACTGAAGATAATGTTACATGTAGATTATTCCTACAAACTCTATGAGAGGATGCTCTGAAATGGTATAGTTCATTAATGCCTAACTCCATTACTAGATGGGATGTGTTAGAATATTTATTTGCAGAAANCCCCTTTAAATCTATGAGAAAAATACTTTTAAATGCCCAATATTCCTATTGAATGTTTTTCTACATTCTTTAGGGATGCTTCATAATATGAAGAGAAACACTTGATTAATTTTAAAGGTACATTTTATAATTTCAACCTCACTGAAGATAATGTTACATGTAGATTATTCCTACAAACTCTATGAGAGGATGCTCTGAAATGGTATAGTTCATTAATGCCTAACTCCATTACTAGATGGGATGTGTTAGAATATTTATTTGCAGAAAATTTCATCCCAAAGGTGCATTCATATGTTTTTGTTGATGCTTTAAATGTTTCTTCCCAGCCACCCTCTCCCACATGGACACAAAAGGAAGAAATGAATGATTAAGAAGAAGAATATCATGAAACACTGCAAGACTTTTCTGAATCAAATATTGTTGCTGAGAATGAAGAAAATAATTTTAAAGATCAAGAAAAGGATATCAACATCTCATATACTCCATATGAGGAATAAATAAAAAAGTCTCCATCGAATATGCAAGAAGAATTCAGCCAAAATAATGAAGAATTGATGGAGGAAATGTTTTTGAGAATAAAGAAGATAGCCATTGCATAGATGAAGAATATAATCAAAGAGTGGATGAAACTTTTAATTCAAGTCATGTTTCTGAATACGAAGATGAAAATTCCAAATTACAAGAATAAAATTTCAGCCTCCTATACACTCCATATGAAGATATTTCAAGCAACAAATTTGAGAATGAAATTGAGGACCCTCCACCAAATACACAAGAAAATTTCAACCTTGTAATAGATGATGAAACATTACAAGAGAAATTGTAGCAAGAAGAATTGATGGAATAAGTGAATATTGAGAAGAATAATGAGCAATATCACCTTGATATTTTTTATGAATCAAGAACCTTGGAAGTGGTTGGAAATAAGGAAAATGATGAATGTATTCTTATGTTGAAAACTCCTCGGTCAATCAAAGACAATATCACTCTGGGGAAACCAAGATTAGATTATATTGAATATTGGTTCGAAATTATTGTCATCCCACCAAAGAAAACAAGTCTTCTGCACTCATTGCTTGATCCCATTGTGGTACATTTTGGGAATTCTCTTGATTTTCATGCTCCTGATTTATTTGTAGAAACCCTAATATTTTTCTTACTGTTGGAGCCCATTTCAAAGTTCAATTGGATGCTTTAATGTCTCCATTGTAAATATGCCTATACCTAAGGTTCCCCTTTCTTTCAAGTAAGTTAGGGTAGGTAGATCATGTATGTATATATATTTTTTCTTCGGTTCAATTTTGCATAATAAGGCATTCAAAATTGAAGGTAAATCCATGCAATAATAAGAATTACAAGAGTTCATTTTGAATATGAATCCATATCCCAATGGAGAAGGTAGTTGATCTTAATATTCTAGTGTTCTCACCAACCCACAGGGGGTCATTGTCCCACGGTTGGAGCCAGTTGTTGACCACAATTTGGTAACCTATATGTTCCCTCTCCTGGAATAATAATAAAAAATGATATTGGAAGACAAACATTTTTGAACTATTATATGTTCATTGCATAACCCTCGGTATCAGATTCGCCATGAATTCCATAGAATAAAAATCAAAGTCTCCATGACCAAGATACGCATACTTTTGTCCAGAAGTCCAATGGAGGTATTACAAGAAGAAATATGAAAAATGTTCTAAGTGACATGTTCTCTCCTCTCTTTTACCTTCACCTCTATTCATTCTCTCATTTTATACTTAGTCATTTTTCCGATTGTCTCATTACTTTTATATTCCCCTTACCATTTTCCACACTTAGCCATTTTCCCTTGTTCCTTTCTACGTTCAGATTCATTTTCCTTTTCCTTTATTTTCCCATTTCTCTTTATTTTATTTTCCATTTTCATTATCCCATTTTTCCATTTCTTTCCTTTTACCTTTTTCCTTTCCCAAATTTCACATAATTCCTTTACTTCCCATATATTTCTTTTCATTTTTCATATTTTTCACATTTCACGTGACCCATTATATACTTTTCATACTTAGTCTCATTTACTATGGCTTACCGTAGGTTCGCAGGTTGGTGATATTTCCTAAGATTATATTTTATCTCTGCTACCCTCACAATGCACTTTGACTTCCACCACATTCATAATGCACATAAACTCTTTTTACTACTCTTTACTATGAAACTTCTCCAACACTTAGCCAAATATACGAGTTACCGTGGGTTCACGGGTTGGTGAGGGTTGGAATATGAATATTTTTGAACTATTATATGTTCATTGCATATCCCTCGGTATCATCTTCATCATGCATTTCACAGAATCAAAATCAGAGTCTCCATGACCAAGATACACATACTTTTGTCCATAAGTCCAATGGAGGTACTACAAAAAGAAATATGAAAAATGTTCTAAGTGACATGTTATCTCCTCTCTTTTACCTTCACCTATGTTCATTCTATCATTTTATACTTAGTCATTTTTCATTGTCTCAATACTTTCGTATTTCCCTTAACATTTTCCACACTTAGCCATTTTTCCTTATTCTATTCCACGTTCACATTCATTTCCTTTTTCCTTTATTTTCCCATTTCTTTTTATTTTCTTTTCCATTTTCATTATCCTATTTTTCCATTTGTTTCCTTTTCCCTTTTTCCTTTCCCAAATTTCATGTAATTCCTTTATCTCCCTTATATTTATTTTCATTTTTCATATTTTTCATATTTATTTCCATATTTCATGTGACCCACTATATTTCTTTCCATGTTCTCTCCTCTCCACTTCACCTACACTTAAAATGTTTCACACTCATTTCCTCACCTATCTTTGCATTCACGTAAACCCGTGAACCCGCCATATTATTTTAATAATATTTTTCCTATCCTAAGTTATATGAGGAACATATCCAAGTGACAAATGTCACTTTATTAACCAATGAGATACATCCACATGGAAGTTAATCGATCGTGCCACATGACAACTAATTAATGGAGACATGTGGCAACATATAAGAAGTGACATATGGTGTAATTTTATTGGATGACATATGGAAGATTCTCATTAGCAGATTGTTGACCTACCGGATGATGGCATGTGGAAACATTTGGTTGGATGACTCATGGTGGTTGAATGGGAATATTGGTGGTTGAAGGGGCATGCAAAATTATTATTATATTCAACAATTTTCGAAGGCTCGAATCCTCCAAGCTCTGTAGTCTCCTCTCTTCTTTATTTGTTGTCAAGCGTATGTTACACTTAACATTATATACCACTAATAATATTTTATTCTAGTAGATGTGGGATAAGAATAATGAAGAAAAGTCGAATTTCAACAAAGGAGGTCGAAATTTAATCAAGGTTCCACATTTACCAATCAAACTTGATCGACAGTGGCTGAGTCACGATCTTGCGGAAGCCATAACTTGAGCTCCGAGTGTCGAAATCGTGTAAAATTTATACCGTTGGAAAGATATTTCAACGTAGAATATTTTGGTACAAGTTTCAAGTTATGAAAGTGGATAATGTTTTCTCAAAGATTAAAATATCATTCCATTGTAGTTTTAATGGGCCTACATGACAACTCAACTTTACGAGCTCATATCTTGAGATCTAGACAATGGATTTGCACACAATTTATATCGTTGGAAATATGCGATGATGAAGAGAACATAGAAAGTGGTTTAATTGGTTAAAAAGTTATTTTTCACTTCCATAATATTAAATTATTCTCATCCTATTTTAATGGAAAATTAATTAAATTGTGAAAATAAAAGTTTATTTTAAAACCTTTTTTAAAAAGAGCAGGAAATAGTTGAGAAGGTTCATGTAATTGTCAATGAAGACGATAAAAGGAAAACATCAAGAAAGTGAAGAGGGTGAGAGACCATCATAGTAATTTTATGATGATCACATCCTTTGTTTTCTTTATCAAGTCCTGCATTCAGTTAGTCTACCTCTTTCACTAGAAAGGTTTAACTAAAGACTGATAACTCATTTTTTCTTCTTACCAAGTATTGTTGTTCTTTTACCACCCACCATATCCATTCTAAGATATTATTTCTTGTATTTATTTTCTTTATGGTCCGCAGGAGCCCCAATCCCAGTCTTTAAGACAAACACATTTTAAATTTCAAAGAGTATGTAACAAACTATATATTTTTTAGAAATTTCAAGAGAGCCACTCTGGGAACAATATTGACTGTGCTTTGTATCCCTGTTTTAATAATATAAAGTATTTGATATTGATCTATCATTATTTTTATTTGATATTCCCATGTGTCCACTCTATTAAAGTTATCTTATGCATGCAGATCATCTTCTTTTTATTTATTTTTTTATGTGATCATAAATCTTTATTTTAAACTATGATGGATGTGAGGAAATTTTTCTTATCTGTTTTAAATGTGTGAATGTTCTCGTTTCCTGGTCCTTTCTCAGGAACTTCCTTTTAAAATAAAACCAAACATTTTACTTTCATTTTCTTGCAATATTTATATTTCTTTTGAATTACCATGATGGACTTTTATTAAGTCCCACATTCTGAATACCTAGAATTTCCAAGAAAATCTAAAGAGGAGTACCACCTCTATAAAAACTTAGGGGGATTTACATCCTCGTGAGGTTGTTGTTTCGGTCCTAATGGATTCAAGCATAAACAGACACCCTATGCATGGTCTCACCACTAGATCTATACAAAGGTGAATGGTATAATGATCTTTTGGATAAGGATGTGCAAAGCTCAGTCATTGAGAACATTTATAAGATCACAAGACACATGGAGGAATACATCAACCCCGCCACAGATGGAGATTTAAGTTGGAGAAGTTTCAAGTCTTATGACATGGATTATGAGGATTCCATGGATACATGGAATAATAATATCTACGAAGTTTCCACTCGTATATGCATGATGATAGAAAAAGTAGTGCAATGAATTAGGTCTAAGTTCTGTGATGCTCCGTGGTTTGATGGGATAGAGATGGTGGAAATGTTCCTTATATAGATGGTGAAAACAATTCTTACAGAGAAGATACTTCAATCCATGGATGTAGTGGTTCGAGGGAGACCTGCATAGTGGTGGGAGACACACCGCTCGAATATACAGAGTTGGGCGCAGGTAGTTGAGTTCATAAAGGTTCGATTCCATCCAATCAATGACTTCAAAATAGCCAACCGATACAAGGGAAATGAGGATCCTCAAGAACATATTTATTTTTGTGAACATTGTTGGACCTCAAAAAATATCCCTCGCACCCAATGGGTACATCATTTTTTTCACACGATGGACATGGTCTCTAGAAGTTGGTGCATTCAAGAGGAACTAAGGAGGGAAAAAATTGATTGGACCCATATGAGTTTCTAGTTTCATAGCATAAGAACCAACTCACAAAGAGGCGCTCTGTCATATTAAGGATTTTATTTTCCATTAGTAGACAAAGGACACTTCCCCCAGGGTGTTCTTCTCATACCATCATCTAGTGGTAAAACTGAAAGAAGTAGTACATTAATGGAAGATTGATGTGGAAAATATTGATGACGGTGAACCCCGCAACATCCAGATCAAAGATTCATAAGGAGAGCACACGCTAAATGGTAAGGTGATAGAGACAACTAAAATAGACTATAATTTCCCAATACAATAAAAAAACACAATATTGGCACTGAAGAAGAATTCAAGACAACCATTATTGGAGATTATTGGGACAAGTAGACAATCACTCAAGTTGTTGACCTCCTTAAGGAATATGAGGAATTGTTTCCTCAAAGATTTTATAATATGAAAGGAATTGAAATATCATTGGGAGATATGAAGATTCAACTCAAATCAGATGCCAAACTGGTCAAGAGAAGGCCTTATATCTTAAATCATAAGTATAAATAAAAGGTGTGCAAAGAACTAGATCGAATGTTGGATGTCAGGATCATTGTCCCTATAGAGGAGTCTGATTGTATTAGTCTGATGATCATGAAACCTAAGAATACTAAGTAAATTATCATATGTGTAGATACGAGGAGTCTTAAGACAACCTGCATCCATGACCCTTTCCTGACACCCTTCACAAATGAGGCATTGGAAAATGTTGGCGATCGATAATCCTACTCGTTCATAGATGGATTCTTAGGATATCATAAAGTTTGGATCACCGAGGAAGATCAACAAAAAATTACCTTTGTGACCGAATGGGGCTCATTTCTATACACGATAATGCCCTTTGGATTCAAAAATGCCCCTACAGTGTTTTCCTATATAGTGGTTGCAACCTTCAAGGATTTTATCCACAAGTTCCTTGAGGTATATTTGGACGATGTTAAAATAACATTTTAAATATATTTGACTAATGTTAGATTGATGTTGATAGCTACATATATATTTGAATTTAAAGAAATGCATATTTTATACACCCTTTGGTATATTTCTAGGTCACATTGTGTGCAAGGATGGATTACTTGTGGACCTAGCTACAATTTTCACCATATTGCATACTACGACCCGCACTTCAGTTCGAGAAATGTGCACAACATTTGGTCATATAGGATACTACCGATGATTTAGCCAGAATTATGACCAGATTGTAGATCCATTGGAAAAGTTTTTGTGCAAGGATATTAGGTACGCGTTGACACCAAAAATCCAACAAGCCTTGGATACCCTCAAAGAAACATTGGTTACTATGCCCATTTTGTTTTTTCCTAATTGGTTAAATATCTTCCAGGTCCATGCCAATGCTTCGTTCATTACGTTGGGCACCATTCATGCATAGCCAGGGGAGGGAAACATTGATCATGCGGTCTATTTTTCTAGCCGAATATTAATTAATGCCGAAAAAGAATTGTATAAAAACTAAGCGCGAGGGCCTAGCCATGGTATGTGCCTTACAAACATTTGACCACTACACTACAAGGAAAAAAAAAATTAGTGGAGGTTATAACGGAGGTTTCTAGTGTTACAAAATTGGAAATAATTGTCAAAAAAACCTCCGCTACAACATTTTTTTTCGATAGTGAATGATTTTGCGGATACTATAATGGAAGTTGATTATAACTAAAAAAATATGGGCGACCAGAGGTGTTATTGGATATTTACAAATCGGTTCATTTGTATAAGGAACAAGAATCGATGCGTACATACACGTATAGCACTGGTGTTGTACACTTAACGTCAAGCACTGGGGAAGTAAAATATGCAAGCGTCGGGGTAGTAAAATATTTAAACACAGGGATGTTTTTCTTATAAGAACCATGGATTTAACAATAAAACACACTGGGGGAGTTAAAAATAATTAAGCATCATGTCTTTCTTCTCAGAATGCACCGACCTATTATTAATAAGAAGGCACCAATGTTGTATACAATAATATGCACCAGTGTGTTACCTGGAATAACCCCCCAGTGTATTAAAAATAAAAATCACCAGTGCTTTTTAGTAACAAGAAATCCTTGATGCTTATCAATAACACAAGAGCATCGATGCGTATTAATAATACAAAATCACCAATGCTCCGTATAATCTTAATGCACCAAAGGCCAATTTTTTAATATAATTTTATGGTATTAAATAAACATTGAAACTAGTGCTATATGATTACATAAAAGCACCGATGTTTATTTCATATGAAACGCATCGATGAGTTTTAATATTAAACTTTCCGTTGAGATTAATAATTAAAATACACTGAGAAACATCAACCTATGATAGTGCAATTATTGCTATTTTTTAATTCCATTATTTATCAAACAATTTACATATATATTATATTTTGATTAGTGAATTTGGATATGATGTTTGGATTAATTTGTTATATCATCAAATTTTTCATCATTTCATTATAATATTTAGTCATCCATGTATTTAATCAGCGATGTAACATCTCATAGCGACATTGGACAATGCAATAAAATAAATTAAAAGATATTTTATTATATGAATAAGAGGGTCTTTGTCATACAAAATGGAACACTTATTGGTAATCCCTTGTCTTTCAATTGGAACACCATGTCCATTACATTAAACAAAAATGTCTCATTTTCATAGATAATAATTTAAAATATAATTGCAGCTTGCATTGATATCCAAATATATTGGTCATCATTATTCACTAGAACTGTTGTTAGTGCTCGATATACTTCCATGCTTTGGGTTATTTTGTTGAATGTTTGGTTGATTGCCTCGATTGTTTGTTCTTATTCAATTTTCATATACAAACATAAAAATAAGTTGTAAGGAGTCTATCTACATTGGTGAGAATAATGAAAATTGAAATAAATAATATACATGAATGTATATTGAAAAGCTACGTACCCCCAAAGTAAGAATTGACTCATGAATTATACACATATGTTTAAAATCAAATCTCATGCCTTGTTTCAACAATTCTTCTATTGGCTCAGTTCCATACTTTGTTTCCTGTAAATTTTATACCCCATAATAAATCATAAATTTAATATAAAGTATTATTTTTGTTTCATTAATTATAAAATGATAGAAGTAAAACAACATAGATTATATTTACAAATTCCACAATTGATTTTTGATATGCCAACATATACTCACAACCCTTAATTAACCCAATGCCAATCGATTTTTCTGATTGCTCTTCTTTGTATGTTATCACTTGTTTGAAGACATTCAAGGATGGTTGTTGTAAAACAACTTAAAATATACAAAAAAAAAAATCTTAAGTTGTTATAAGGAAAAAAAAATTACTCACAAACTTTGCTATCAACCCTTTTCTTCCTTGTCATCCAATTTTATGTGCAGAATGAGTTCCATTTTTTTCTTTTCTATAAGAGAATATTTGAAAATTAATACTTAATGATAAATTAGTTATTTGTATGTAATAGAAAAATTCAATGATTACATACATTTGAAGCATGTTGTTGTTGACATAACTTCTCCTACGATGCAAATATATCCAATTATTTGACCATATCCTTGTACACATTTTTGGACATTCCTACTAGCATATTTCAGATATCAACTCGTTGGTCCTCTGGGATTTTTATAATTTCCTGAAAAAAATAACATGACAATAAAGTATTTTTATATTGATATATGAAAACTAAATATAAAAAAATTGATATATTAATAAATGAATACTTTGTAATATATATATATGTGTGTGTGTGTGTGTGTGTGTGTGTGTGTGTGTGTGTGTGTGTGTTTGTATTCTAAAAAGGTGTTTTTAGGAATATTAATTTTTGAATGATTCTTTTTTGTTGTATGTTTTAGCTATTGCAAGTCTGACAGGTCTCATTGACCAATGCTTTGGAAATGCTTCCTATAGTTTAAATATAATATGGTTCTTGGAATCATTGGATTGATTTCTATATTGCAAGTGTACAATATGTCTATACATTCATTACACTATATCCCTAATATTTCTGTAAAATTCCCCCCCCGTTGATTAATCTCCAACACCACTCCAGTTGAGATAAGGACCAATTTATCATCATTTACATCTTATATATTAATTAATTTTGTTTTCTTATGATGAAATTTTGTTCCCTCGTTGTTGGTGCATCTAGAACATTAAAAATATGTGAATTAATATATTGTTTGAAACATGTCATCTAATATTCCTAGGTATATTATTAATGAAAAAAAATAAAAATAAATCATACTGAATAGTATTTTCTTTTTCACCTGATTCATCCCTCTGCAATTTTTCCATCAAGATTTTACGTTCTTCTGCACTTAGATCAAAAATAATATTATCAAACTTCCTCATTTTGTGGCCCTACATGACACACACTAAAAAATACATATTAGTTAAACTTACATATAGTTCAACCATATTGATTTTGTATAGAATTTGCATAGAACCTGTCTTTTTTGTTTTCCAAGATATGTCATCATTGTGTCGACCAAGAATTTTCTTATTTGAAATATTATCACTCATATTTTTATGAATATACAACCTGTACCATTCAATACAAAAATTATTAAATATATTTTATAAATAAATCACATAATTTTCAGCAAAAAAAATAATTATTGTAACTGGTGCGCTTTTTATATACAAAGCATTGGTGTGTTTATTACATAAAATGAACCAGTGTGTTCCACACAACAAAATGCACTGAACAGTTAAACATTCATAAAAAAAATAGAAAAATTACACACCAATGAGAAGAAAAAATAAAAAAATTATCTGAAAACATTTTCTATGTCATTTAGATGAGAAAACATCGACGATATTTTTAAAATT
>SNQJ01S0057409.1:78701-91623 GCA_010110895.2 Picea sitchensis
ATTGCACTCTGACTGCCACAATCTAATCTCACTGCTTGTTGTACCAACCCAATACCTGAACACAATCTTTGTAACCATACTGCTTCCTTGCTTGCATGAGTGGTTGCCATGTATTTAGCTTATGTAGTTGAGAGTGCCACTATAGCCTGTCTTTTGTTCATCCAAATGATTTCTCCTCCAAATAGTTTAAACACATACCCACTTGTAGATCTTCTACGATCCAGATATCTAGCCCAATCTGCATCAACAAATACATGTATGTCCACCACTCTGTCCAATCCTGGTCTTCCTTGGTAGAAAAATCCATAACTGGTAGTGCCACAAAGATACTTGAAGACCCTCTTTACTGTTGTCCAATGATCCTTCCCTAGTTTTGACATATACCTACTCAAAACTTGCACTACATGTGAAATGTCTATTCTAGTACAGACCATTGCATACATGAAACTACCAACTGCACTGGCATATGGAACATGGGACATGTCCTCTTCTTCTTCCTATGTCTTGGGACACTGATCTATAACTTTACACCTATAGGAATAGGAACCTTGACCGGTTTACTTCAATGCATATTAAACCTCTGCAATATCGTCTCAACATATTTTCTTTGATTTAACCAGAGTTTTTTGTTTGCATGATCTCTTTTAATCTCCATTCCCATAATGAAGTTAGCAGCACCGAGATCCTTCATGTCAAATTTGGAGGATAGTTGCGATTTCACCTCCTTGATAACATCCATGTTATTTCCTACCAACAGCATGTCATCAACATACAATACTACATAAATTAAGTGATTACCAACCTGCTTGGAATATACACATTGATCAACCCTGCTTCTTACAAATCTCAATCCAAGGATGTGTGTGTCAAAATTTTGGTACCACATCCTAGGTGATTGCTTCAGACCATATAGTGACTTCTTTAGCTTACAGACCAGCTATGTCTTTCCCTTCACTACAAAGCCTTTTGGTTGCTTCATGTAGATTTCTTCTTCCATATCCCCATGTAGGAATGTTGTCCTCACATCCATCTGTTCCACTTCACGATCAAAAGAAGCAGCAATAGATTAAATAAATCTAATAGAAGTTAACTTAGAAACAGGAGAAAAAATATCACCAAAGTAAATTCCCTCTACCTAGGAATAACCTTTTGCTACTAACTGAGCTTTGTATTTCTCCACTTTACCTTGTGCATTAAAATTCTTCTTAAAGAACCATTTGCTACCAACAGATTTTCTTCCAGCTGGCAACTCAACTATATCCCATGCCTCATTCTTATCCAAGACATCCATTTCTTCAACCATGGCCTTCTTACAAAGTTTACTATCCTATGAATTCACTGCTTCCCTGGCAGTTCTGGGATCATCATCAATAATAGATAAAGAAAAATTGGAACAAAAAGCAGGTGGACTATACCTTTTTGGTTGCCTTCTATATCTCACTCATCTCCTCAATACTGGGGTATGAGGTTCTTCTTCTTCTTCTTCTTCTTCTTCCTCTTCTTTAGATGATTCAGATTTTGCATCATCCAACTCAAGCTCTATTTTCTTAGGTTCGTCTTGCGTTGGTAGGAATTCTTGTTTGGACACATCTTTTACCTCTCTGAAAACAACATCTCAACTGTAAACAATTTTCTTGGTTTCTGGGTTCCAAAGCTTATAACCTTTCACACCATCTTTATAACCAATAAAGATACACTTTTCATCCTTTTTTATCCAACTTACTTCTATTTTCCTTTGGAACATGTACATAAGCATCAAAACCAAACACTCTAATATGTTGAAGAGAGGGTTTCTTTCCAGACCATACCTTGTGTGGATTTTTATCATCCAATGCTGATGAAGGTGATCGATTGACCAGGTAACATGTTGTATGCACTGCCTCTGCCTAGAATTCTTGTCCTAACCCGACACCGATGAGCATGCTCCTTGATTTTCCCATTAGTGTCATGTTCATCCTTTCTACAACTCCATTATGTTTAGGAGTGTATGGAGTAGTCTTCTACCTTGCTATACCACAATTCTTACAGAATTCTTCGAATTCATTTCTGCAAAATTCTCCACCATTATCTGTTCTTAATACCTTTATTTTCTTCTCTGTATGATTTTCTACCAGAGCCTTAAACTCTTTAAATTTATCAAATACCTCAGATTTATTTTTAAGAAAATAAATCCATGTGTTCCTTGAAAAATCATCTATGAATGAAACATAATACACAGATTTACCTAGGGATGGAACAACAACAGGTCCAAACACATCACTGTGTATCAACTCTAATATCCCCTTTTCTCTTGTAGCACCAGATGGGAATCTTACTCGATTCTCTTTACCATATATTCAATGTTCACAGAAATCAAAATCCAAAGTGCAATTAGACATACCTTCAACCATACCTTTACTGTGTAGTGTTCGAAGGACCTTTTCTCCAATATGCCCCAGTCTTTGATGCCACAACATGGTCTTCTTTTTTGGGACAATATTGGTCTTGTCTCCTTCATTTCTCTAATCAGGGACAACATAACTATTACACCCATTAGTATAAGTTCTTCCCAACAACTTGTACATAGTTCCACATCGAACTCCCCTCATCAACACCATTTCTCCTCATACCATCTTGCAAGTGTTCTTTCCAAATATAGTATCCACTCCTGCATCATCCAACTTGATTACATATATTAGGCTCCTAGAAAGTTTTGGAATGTGCAGAACCCCAAGGAGAGTTCTAATCCTTCAATCTTTTAGAAACAACTTAACCCTTCCACATCCCATGATTTTTGTTGTTAATTCATCTCCTAGGAACACATCACCACCATCATATTTTTCATATTCAGAGAACCACTCCCTGTGAGGAGTCATATGGTATGACGCACCTGAGTCGATCAACCATACATCATGGTTTGCATGTGTACTTGTAGATGCCAGGTGTTGCGCCTCTTTCGTCACCTTAGTGAGAAAAATAGAGGTGCTTGCAAGCTCAGTTGGGTTTGCTGAGCAGGACAGCTGCAAGGAAAAGGGTTAGAAAAAAATATATAAAACAACAACTAAGAATTAAACTAAGAAATAAAACAACAACTAAATTTATAAACATAGAGACATAAGGAAAAAAGAAACAATGAGACCCATGTCACCAATGATAAGGCTGATATTAGTGAAAGAAAACACCGAGAAGCAAGGGGACTATGAGTCTCTTCTTCCTCCAAGGGAGGGCTCTTGGACCCCCACAAGTAAGATCTTCTTACAACTTTGAAAAAGAAAATGAAAATGGTGAAAGAATTCTTTGCTAATCCACTCAAGGGGTGAGATAGATTGTCCAAAGCAATGATGCAAGTATACTCTTGGCAATGATAGAAGAGTCCTCAAGAGAATAATGGCAGCATAACTTTGCTATGAAATTCCTTGAAAAATGAAGTGTATCCATGTCCTTTTTATAACATTCCTTTGGGTTATTGTTCAACTAGTTTGTAGTGTGTAAAAAGGATAATTAGGGAATTTCTAGGTCTTCGACCAGCCATCCAGTCAAATCCAGTCCAGATTTGAGTGTCAAATCAACTTGGAAGCTGAACCATAAGTGGGTGGGAGGCTGACCACTCTCATAAATGCATCATTTCTCAGGTGAACGGCTTTTTGCGACAACAGTCACGCATCGTGCACATGTTCGTGAATCTTGCGATTTTGTTTCATGCATGTGCGCGCGCTCCCAGTGTCTTCATAACACCCTTCAATTTTTCACTATTTTGTATAGTTTTTGACCCTTTGTGAATTCTTTTGTGTTAATTCAAGTCCATGGATGACTTCATAATTGTTTGACGATGATGAATTCTTGTAACCATTTGCGGACGAAATTTCAGTGATAACAGATGCCCCCTGATGGATGAGGTTAGGAGCATATGTATAGCCAAAATCCATCAATGTTTCTTCTACTGAGAATGTTGTTGTAAGAGAGGGCAATAGTGGGATCATCCAGAGCGATCCATTGGAGGGAAAAAGGAATCGGTAGAACCCAACCTTCCATGAGGTGTGTAAAAAATAAACTGTGTACAAACGAGGTGGGCATGCCCCATGCTCGTGTCATGTAACTCAAAAAGTGGAATGAAGTGTTGATGTAAACAACTGTAGCGCACTCGGGGGTGGTCAAAATAAAGGAAGAAGACAATTATGTGGAGGAACATACTCTGAATAGTAGGCAGTGACATTTGTAAGAAGTATCATGTATTTTGTAGGCATTGATAGCTTTAGCCAAGTTCAGAGGTCTTCGGAAAGTACAAGAATGAATTGCAATAGTTGCAAAGTAAGACCCACCGTAACATGAGAAAGTGTTGACGTCGAATGTTATGGCGGTCAACAACAGCAGGGAGCAATTTGTGGTTCTCCCTGTGTTGTCCAAGATCTCTCATTGGATGGGTAATGAGAATCAAGATAATGTCGCCCTTCTGGAAAATTGTGCTGATGTCGACAAAAAGGGGGATGCGACTCCCATAAGAAAATGGCTTCATGGAATCTACTAGGTGAGGTTAGGAAGTGGAGGAGGTACATGGACGAAGTCAAGATGTAGGAAGACTCAAGACTGCCCTTGGTTGGAGTATATGTGAGATAAAAGTGGTTGCAACCATTCAACGAGGTCGAGTGTCAGGGGGACAATAAGACAGGGGATAAGTTGCGCTAGAGGTGGGACAAAGTGAATAAACTCAGAGGGCAGAGCTAAGTGGCATGTGGGGTACTCTGAAGATATGGATGATGTCGTCAAGGGTATATGATAAGGAGTGCCCCAACCAAGGGTGACATGGGTTGCCTTTTGCGAAAAAGGGGAAAAGGTCGCCAAAGGTGACGACAAAAAGGTAATGTAACTGCTGGAATCAAAGGGGTTTGTACAATAAATAAAGAATAATTTGGGATAAGTGTACAAATATAGGAATGGGTGCCCCAATGTGAGATGGTTGGCCCAGGTAAGGCACAATTTTCTCGGAGAACTAGTGGAGGGTGGGGGCCCCATGGGTGGGTTTCTTTATGAGGTAAGTGAAATGAAGGGAAATTTGTAGATGGGCAAACTGATTGTGGATGAAATGGAGGGTTCATGATACTATGGAGGTGCAATCCAAAAATAGAACCGTGAAGAGATAATCTGGGAGTCCCTTGGGAAAGCTAGAAAAATGAGGAGAAGGAGTATGTGGCTGATTCGCGACATGATGTAAGACTATCGGGACTCCCATCCCTAAAGGGTGTTGAAAAACAACATGAGTGTCAAAAGCGCAAAAGGGTGCTATGAATGGGACAACTCATGTGGGTAAGAGTGCTACTGGGTGACAGTACCGAAGGTGCAAATGGAGGTGTTGGTACTGCAGAGCCAGAAATGGGGATCCTAAAGGCAAATGTCAGAGGGTGTGACTTGAAATGTAAGTGAGATTCAGAGGGAATGACTACATGTCAGTGTTGAGTATATACCTGAAGGGATTGTGTTGATGTATGATAACCAAGTACCTGCACACATGAAAACCAAATACCTGACATGAACAATATCTTAAGAGAATCGAATATATGAGCATGTATTCGATAATTTTGAATATGTGCATGCGTACCTGGTAAGGGTATGAAAAATGGAGTCCCAGGGGCTTAGGATGAAAAGAGGTCCAGGGATGGTCATGATGTAGATGATGGGATGTTGATCTCGTGTTTGAAGATGGATCGACAAATCGATGCCCGGAGCTCCCGGAATGGTGAGTGGAAGTTTGTCGAAAAGGCCTATATATAGCTGTAGGGCCCACATTGCCACATCATTTGTACTTGCTGCTATAGTGACTGGATGAGAAGTATTCAGAGGAGATTTGGAGATTCTGGGAGGACGAGGCATCCGATCGAGGACCAGTGAGCTTCAGGTTAGTGGTCTGATCATCCTACATAGAATTAGGGTTTCATTTTTTGGGCAGAGGTTGTACGGAGGGCCATACAGAGGGTTTGATGAGTGTGGGCCCCACGTGCGCGGGCGATCCAGAAGTAGGCGCGCACACGTGCACGCCTGCCCACCAGATAGGCTCACATGGGGCCGCTGGTAAGGGGGTAAAGGGTGCGCACTATGTGTACACCTGTCGGCTGCACAGCTGCGCATGTGTGTGCAGCTGTGTATTGGACAAGCACGCTCTAAAGCGCGCCTGTAAGTTGAGCAGGCGCGCACGCATGTTGGCCTGACGGATGGATAGGCGCGCTTGAGAGAGAGCTTGTGTAGTGAACATGAGCGCATATGTTTGTGCCTGTGGAGTGAACAGGCGTGCATGTGTGTGCGCCTGTGGGTTAAATAGCCACGCCTTGGAGGCAAGGTTGATGGGTGTAAAAATTATCTTTTTGATTTTGTTGATGGTCCATTTGGCTGACTTAGGACTGTTTTATGTGGTTACAGGTGAGCATTGTGCACGATGTCAGTTGGTTGGTAAGAGCGGGATTGGTCCCAGCTGCGAGACGCCATGGCTATTGAGGAGCCAGGTGTACATGCGACTTTGGCAGCTTGTGGGCTGCTCAAGTTCTTTGAGTTCCCATTGATACAGGCACAGGAGTATCTCCTGCAGTTTCTTATTTGGATGTGGAGTCTGGACCTGCATTACTTCATAGTGAGGGGAGAGAAGATTGCCTTCACTACGGTGGAGGATGTGTACTTTTTGACGGGGCTCCTGTTTCAGGGAACGCCCCTACTGGTGGAGTCGGTGTTACCGAGGGATGTGTCGCTAGTGACAGTTGGCCGAAGATACTGTTCAGGGCCGAACTTTATGTCCGACACTGTCGTGATAATTGGGACGATGGATGACCTAACACATCGCTGCATAGAAGCGATGATTGTGAGAGTTTATGGGTCTCTCGTGACGCAGCGGATCAGTGGTGGCCATATGATTGTGATGCAGAGAGTGTTGGCCAGTGAGCACTTAGCCTGGGGGCTTACGCTGCATGCCAGGATGGTAGGGCAGCTGGACCACTGTCGTTCCATGGATACTGGAGAGTTTTCCTTCAGGTCCATCCTGGTGGCCTGGTTTTTGGAGAGGGTGCCTATGTTGTGCCCGAGGATTTTATTGGGTGCGCTTGGGGCACGAGAGCTGAGACTAAAGTGGTGGTCGACTGTTTTCCTTCACCATGGTGGTGGCGAGGGTGACCACTTTTTTACTTCTGAGTCGGCATAGGTGTGGTGGCAGATGTCGCAGGTGATATTGCAGTACCCCTATGTCGGGGTTGACTTCCGGGAGGATCCGAACATGGTGTTGCCTCTAGGGGAGGTTTTTGACCGTCGAGGTATGTTGATGATTTTGATATATATGTTTTTTTTTTGAGATAGCATGACATGTGTATATGATATAGATGTTGATACTATATGTTTCTTGTTTGTATGTGCATATGTGGCACCTCACGGGAACGAGGTGGAGTTGCGGAGAGCATCGGCTCGTCAGGATCCAGAGAGACCGCTGCGGGGAGGGTCGTGTGTTAGAGAGAGATGTCGGCATGAGGATGCCGCAGCGTGATCAGCTGATCCAGAGAGAGAAATGAAGAGATGCTAGTTTGATGACCCTGGTGCTGGGACATCACATGCTCCTTCGACGGATGCCAGAGTAGAATTTGAGGACATACGCCGTTGCCTAGAGGCAGTGTTACAGGGTGTGCCTAAGGGAATGTGGTCTCACATCCAGGATGAGGGAATCCTGGAGTAGTGTGTGGGGATTCTGCCACCATGGAGGGCCATGGTACGGTGGGCAGTAGTAGTTGGTGCTGCGATGACCGAATGATTACCTCCAGGGTAGGAGGGACCAGTAGGGGGTGGGAAACCACCGCCTGAGGGAGGGGTAGGCGGTGGTGCTCTAGAGGAACCTTGAGTGGTGCTCTATGTATTGATGTATTTTTTGTATATAGGCTAGTGAGCCGATTTTGTACCGAGGTGCTTCACTGGCCTGTGGATACTTGTATTTTTGTATGTAAACATTTGGATGGCATTGTGGACCTTTTTATATATACATGAGTATACATGTTGAGATCTATGTGGTGTTTACATGTGTTTTGTTAATGTATTGATGATTTCTAATCTATATATGCTATGACAGGTTGTTGATATGTTTATGTATGTGTAGAGGTAGCTTGATGTGATATATGCTAGTCTAACGCAATATTAGCTAGGTTATCTGTAATTTGATTCAATTGTCTTGGAATATGTGTAAATGTAATGGAATCAAAATGTTGAGATAACAGTCTAACATGCAGGTATTTGTGAAAGAGGCAAGGATCGCGTACACGGTACACATTGTTGAGCTGGAGAATGACTAGTTGAGAGTCGAGGAAGATGCTAAGGTGATGAATATGATGATGTTGGGCATCATCCAGGAGGCCAATGACGACAGTGTATTCATCTTGGTTGTTGGTTGCTGAACCCAAACATATGCCGCTTGAATGGAGCATTTCATGTGAGGGGGTGCAGAGAGCCCAAGCGGCCGAAGCAAGATTTTGTGTCCAATGGCTAGCGCCGTCGGCGTAACCGATGTGGTAGGCTGGTGGAGGAAGCATCTGTCAATAGCACAAATGATAGTTTAGACGTGAGGGATGGAAAAAAGATTAAAAACACTATAAAAGAAATAACCTAAAGTAGAATGACTACATTTAAGCATAAAATTTCTTTAAATACAACTCGTTGACGGGTTCTTTGAGAGAGAGGCCTTTAGGAGAGGCCAGGATGTATGCGCCCTTGGTGAGGTAATGTTGGATAATGTATGGGCCATGCCATAGTGACTTGAATTTTCCATGGCCAAAGGTATCATGAGCGATATCATAAGCCAGGATGAGGTCGCCTTCGCGAAATGAACGAAGGTTGACATGTCAATCAAAGGTAGCTTTTAATCGTTTGTTAACTGTCTCATTGTTCTGTAATGAAGATCGATGATCTTCATTCAGAGACTCTAAGTTCAGCAAGCATTTCTCCATTGGAGCAGTGTCAGGTAATAGCTCAATTGTGGTGCGTAGGGTGGGAATTTCGCACTCGATGGGAAGAGTGGCCTCAACCCCATGGACTAGATGAAATGGTGTGAAACCAGTAGTTGTTTTCACAGTCGTATAGTAAGCCCATAGCATGGAAAATAACATATGATTCCAATTGGTCTTATGTTTATTAACCATGCACTATAACATGGTCTTGAGGACCTTGTTAACTGCTTCGACCTATCCGTTAGATTGAGGGTAATATGGTGAGTCAAACTCGTCAGAGAATCTTAACTAAGATGAGAGTTTGATGAAAATCTCATTCTCGAAGTGTTTCTGGTGATCGGAAACAAGTTGGAGTGGTACTCCAAAGAGAGATATCACGTGGTTAAAGAAAAAACATGTTGTGGTGTCAACGGTGTTGTTGAAGGTGGGCATAGCTTCTGCCCATTTGGTGAAGTAATCTACTGCGACAACAATGTATTTGTGACCATTGCTGGAGGGGGGATTACAAGTCATGAAGTTGATGCCCCATTTACAAAAAGGGTCGGCGGTGATGACTGGATGAAGAAGAGAAAGTGGTGCTCGAGCTTTGTTGGCATAAAGATGGCACTTCTCACATTGTTTCACGACGTGAATGCAATCGTGAAACAAGGTAGGCCAAAAGTAACCTGCTCGGATAATCTTCTGAGCAGTGGATATTTTTGAAAGATGGCCCCCACATGCGCCACTGTGGCAGTCATTCAAGACTCTATCGGCTTCGTCGATGGTCAGGCATCAACGAAGAATGGTGTCGACCCCTTGCTAGTATAAGATGTCGTCAATGAGGAGGTAGCGGGGGGCCTAGTATTGAATACGACGACGATCATCTTGTGAAAGGTGGTTATCAAAATTTTGAGTTCAGAGGTAGACGAGGAGGTTGTCATACCAAGGATCATCTGAAGTGATGTAAAAGAGGTGTTCGTCGGGAAAGTCGATATTGACGGGGGCACTGGTGATGTCAGAGGGGAGGGTCATGACAAGTTCGGCGAGAACGAGGGATTTCTTTCTCTCGGGTGTTGAGAATTCAAGATCATACTCCTGAATTCCGTTAATTTGTCGACGACTGAGCAAGTATTGCATCGGGTTGGAATCTACTACAACCTTGGTTGTGCGAAGCAGAATGTAGTGACGTAGTTTCTAGACTATGAGGACGACTGCAAGAGCTAGTTTCTCTTTGTGTTTATAATTCAAGGGTGGCCCTGAGAGGTTTTTACTCACGTAATAAATGACATTCTCTCGATTTTCATCACCTAGCTGAACGGGAACGCCTGTTACTAAAACAGTTGATGTTGATACGTAGAGGGTATAGTCGCGATTGTAGTCAGGTGCACTAATTAAAGGGGCGTTGGAGAGCGCCAGTTTAAGATCGTCAAATGAATGTTGGGCATGTTCATCCCAGTGAAATGGGATGTCATGACGTAGTAAGCGAAGGAAACCATGTGCGTGAATGGCGTAGTCTGGGACAAATCGCCGTAGAAAGTTAGCTTTTTCTTGGAGGCTATGGAGTTGCCGTAAATTTCGGGGGGGGGTGGAATTTCGGTGATATATTGGACTTTGAGGAGGTCCATGGTAATACCTCTTTGGAAAACGATGAAGTCGAGGAGGCGCCCTGCGGTGACACAGAAAATGCACTTGAGGGGATTCAAGCGGATGTTGTACTGACGACACCGTTGGAAGATGATTCGCAAATCATCAAGATGTTGGGTGTGTTTCTTGGATCGAGCTGTGAGATCGTCTAAGTATGCGAGAATGATATGAGACAGATCATGAAAAATGTATGTCATAGCCCATTGGAAAGTTGCACCAGCATTCTTTAATCCAAAAGGCATGACACGATATGCAAAAGTACCCCAAGGGGTAGTGAATGCGGTTTTGTACTGATCGACTGGGTGAATTTGAATTTGATTATAACCAGAGAAATTGTCCATGAAGGATAGATCCTCATGGCCTGTGCATTCATCGATAATTTGATCGATGAAAGGCGTTGGAAAGTTGTCTTTAGGACACACGTGATTGAGATCATGAAAGTCCATGCAGATGCAGATAGTGCCCTGTTTTTTGTTAACAGGTATAGGGTTTGAAACCCATGATGTATAGGCGATGGGGTAAATGAACCCGACAGCACGTAGTTTATTAATTTTGGCTTTGACGGATGCTACTTTGGATGGGTGCAGCGGTCGTTGTTTTTAACAAACTGGTGTAATGTCAGGATAGGTGTCGATGCGATGTTTGATGATAGAGGGATCGAGGCCAAGAATTTTCATGTATGACCAGGCAAAAATATCTCGATATTCCTGGAAGAGGGTTTTATAGGTGGTGATTTCTTGAGGAGTGCAAGCAACTCCAATGGTGATTTCCTCGACGACGTCATTTTTGATGGAAATGTCGATTTTAATGGTCGGGGAAATGTTGGCCATGTTGCCTTCTTCAAAATAATCAGGGGCAGGAATGGGGTTTTTGAACCAGTCGATAGGTCCTGATGGGATAAAATCCTTGGTTTCAACCACGTAGATGGTGTGTTGGTTAGGAGTCATGGAGGCTTCCTGTGGAAATAAGAGTTTGTGGTGGTGTAGCGCATCCCATGGGTAGTCAGGGTTGTTTAACTCTTCAAGTATTTCCTCGTCACAGTGGAAGTGATGGGAATACAAGGGGTCATGAAGAGTGATATCAGTGACTGTTGTCATGTGGTTCCCCGTGGTGATGAAGAAGCAGGGGGAACAACACAAGGATATGGTGATGGTTCGCTCGACATAAACCAAATATCGAAGTAATGAGGAGTACCCGTGGTAGTTGGGTGTAACATTTCCGTAGGGAAATGAGCGGGAGAGTTGGGGGGATTGGGGGTGAATCCTCAGATAATTCATCTAAGAACCATGGAGGTGTTGGAAGGGCCTCGGGTTCGGGAGAAATGACATGAAGAACCTCTAGTGACGAGGTAAGGTCAACTATCGACTCTGTGGGTCTGTGAAGCAAAGTCAATTGGCGTTGCCTGTATTCAATGATCATAGGACACTGGAATGTAAAATGATCTAATGATTCACAAGGGAATCTCATACATTCATTGACTGAAGTGGTGACATAACAGATGTCAGTGATGTTTGGTAAGGATGACGTAGCAGGACTGGGGTTTCTTTGGAATCTTTGGCGTACTACGTCTAATGTCTGTCGAAAGCATGGTAATGCTGGGCAATGGTGGGTATAATGGCCATATTCTAAACATATAGTTCAAGCAAATTTGGTTCACAACCCTTTACTACTTGAATGGGGGGTGGTAGTGACAGTACTGGCGAGCGTTGAGGGAGTTTGATTGAGTGGAATCAAATTTTGTAACTCTGGTAGGGATGGGAAGTTGTTGGTTTGGTGTCCATCTTTTGCACATAGTGTGCAAGGAACTTGGATGCGTGTAGGACGTGGAGTTGTGGTCTCCTTCTTTCTCCTGCCCCCAGCTGTGGCAGGGGGGTTAGTGAATGGGGGTGTATAGGGCATGGTGGGAGTATGTATGGGAATCGTCATTGGGATTCCTTCCATTTGGGGGGGAAGATATGGTCTAGGTGTTAGAAAAAAAGGACCGCAGAGCAATAAAATAAAACAAATGCAGAAACAAAACACAGAAGACACACAATACAAGAGAGCCATATATTTACGTGGTTCACCCAGTGGTGGCTATGTCCACCAGAGAAATTTCCAGGTCCTTCCTTTGTTATTATCCAACAAATGAAGGGATACAACCTACAGCAAAACCCGATGCAACTTCCTCTTCTTTCTCTCACATTCTCCTCTCTCAGAATACAATATTCACCACCATCTATAGCCGCAATACATTTCCCTCATAAAAGAGGGTTGCCTTCTAGGGAAAAAAACCCTAACATAATCTCTACCATTAGATCTGCGACCTTATAATGAACGGTCCAGATTTACAATGAAATTACAATATACTTTTACAAGGCAAT
>SNQJ01S0057410.1:0-21697 GCA_010110895.2 Picea sitchensis
ATCTATTTATCCCACATTTATTAAACATATTGATGATCCATATAATTTTAGGTATATATGTAGACAATATACCTAATTTTTTTTTATCCCACATTGGTTATACTAACAATAATTTATATCATCTGTGTTATATACACAGTCTTCTTTTATCTTTTTATATTGTGGTACATCTTGGGCAGTATTTAGTATAATCTAGCAAGCAAAGAGGAGAATTTAGTATTTCAAAGGTTAGTTTTTTGTTAAATTCTTACAAGTTTTCTACTTTTTTTCTAAAAAACATAGATGTTTTCTATTTTTCTCAAAAAATCCCTAAGATTTTTTGAAAAAAAAAGCAAAAAAAGGTTAAATTTAGATATAATTTTTTAACTTTGTTTTAGCTTTTGTCTAGTTTTTTACCATAATATCTAAAAACTAACCTTATACATATAAACCACCATTATTACCAACATTATGCATGTATTATAATAAAATATTAAATACCATATATTCTTATTCTCTGATATAATTTATTCAAATATATATTCCATTTGATAATTATCATGATGGTTACTAAATAATCACCCTACTTAATAATAATAATGATGCTGCACTACATGTATTCCCTGCATGGAAAGCTATATTCATGAAAACCCATATTGTATACTCTTCACTACATGTGTTCCCTGCATGGAAAGCTAGATTCATGAAAACCCATATTGTATACTCAGCATGTTTAGGAAGTTGTTACCAGGTTTCGGGTTATATGATTGCATCCTTAAACTCTAGCCAGATACGTCATAAAACTTTGCTCTGAAATTTTGATGTAACAGGTTTTTTCTCTAAAATTTGCGAACATCACAATTCCATCCGTATTTATAAAAAATGGGTCTAGTGCTAATGAATTAGGTTTTTTCAAATAAAAAAAAAGATCGTATTTCATAGGAAGAGGAATGGATCATAGTGCTAATGAATTAGGTTTTTTCGAATAAAAAATAGATCGTACTTCATACTCAGGAGGAGTGAGGTCCTAGCAGAACATGACATTTATAATATTGAAGTAGAAGCAGAGGTGGGAGGGTACAAAATGGAATAGAATAGATGGTCAATACCAATCCTGACTGACTTGTAGGGTTACCCATGAAAAGAAAGGATGTTTTGTGGGTGGGTAGGTGCCGATAGCCTTTTTGATGACTCCATGTGGGGTAGGGGAAAGATGGAAGGCTTCGTTCGGGAAAGGTCCTCATGAACCGGCTCCCACCAATCGAAGTTTCTTGCATTTCAGATGGGACCGTGCCTTAGTCGTGGGGGGGCTGGGGCAATGCCGGGCATCGCCAGCCTCCATGGCCAATCCCTGGGTGCAACAGATAACAATACATCTGCAATTGAAACTTGCCCTTTAACATAGGGAAACCTGATCATCGTGAGTGGTGATAGAATCCAATCGATCCAGCAATAAGAATACATCCAATTGAATACAGTTTTGTTCATTGTGTTTGTTCCCTGTGCACTACCTCTAGTCCAAACTTGTGCACAAACATCATTGGTTGTTCTCTGTTGCGCCCGGGGCTTGGCCATGGAGGCTGGCGATGACGGGCATCGCCAGCGTCCATGGCCAAGCCCCGGGCACAACAGAGAACAACCAGTGATTCTGTATAAAATATTCAAACTGCTAATAACTGAATGTGATTCCATCATAATATCTAGAATTGGTAATTTGCATAGCGACAGGGACTCTACCGATGCTACCGACGCCCTAACTTCCTTTGACACTTGGAATTTTGCTAGAAAGTGAACATTTTCTCCAACCGCGTAATGCTTCCTCATGGCATTCTTCCCCTACCAAATAATGCATTTGGCACAGTAATACACTAACAATGCCCATAAACTCGGGACTTTCAATACATTGGCACGATAACTTGGGATTTCATTAATTTTTATAACACTCCTCATTGGCACCTTCATGGCAGACGGACACATTCAATATTTTCGATTGATTATGGGAAATGCGCTGGCACTTGATATCCGAATCCACCAGGGTGTAGGCATTTATCAGTGACACATAGGTGCTTGAGCTCCCAACACCTGGTTTGAGCTTTTAACCCTTGGATGATCTGTGTATTCTTTTCTTGATGATAACCTTGCTGTTTGGACAACACTTCATGTCGACGGGTGGATTCCTCCTCAAATGGATGATGTGAATACGTGATCAACCAAAAACATTGTGCCTTTAGCATTTGACTTCCATCTGCAGAATAAACTCGTCACTGAGGAGTGTGAATTAGTGCTTGAATTCGAGCACGGACTCAATTTTCATTCGTTGGGATATATCCCACATTGGCGAGAAGAGTAGTCAACTGTTTATATATGCCAACATTTGAAAACATGTTTGAAGTGTAGTGCATCTAGACATGCTCTTTTTGGCTCCTCCTTCAGACCCGATAAATTTTTATTTCGATCAAATCACCTACAAAATGACTGAATTTGCTACTGCAAATTTTCTGTCTTAATAAGACGAATTTGACTATATAAACCTATATAAAATCACTATTGTTTGTTGTTTAAAATTTATTTTTGTAGAAATGGATTCAGCCTAAATTTTTTTTGGGTACTTTTATTATATAGAAATAATCATTTAAATTCATTAAACTACAATATCACCTGAAAAAAAATCTTTTCATAAAAGATTTAAACTACGACATCAATTCAATAATCATTTAAATCCACTGATCTACAATATCACCTGAAAAAAAATCATTTCATAGAACATTTAAACTACCACATCAATTCAGTAGCCTTTGTATTTTTTTTTAAGTAATGTGCTTTGTACTTATCCCTTGGCTTTCAATTCAATGGGCTTTCATGGGGCATTGTAAGAACAATGATACGAGCCGATGGAGCTAACTTAACACACTTTTAGTTAACGAGATCAGTTATCAATAGTTTGAATATTTTATACAGAATCACTGGTTGTTCTTTGTTGCACCCGGGGCTTGGCCATGGAGGCTGGCGATGCCCGACATCGCCCCAACCCCCGCATGGATAAGGCACGGTCCATGCCGGGCATCGCCAACCTCCATGGCCAATCCCTGGATGCAACAGATACTAGTACATATGCAATTGAAACTTTCCCTTTAACATAGGGAAACCTGATCATCGTGAGTGGTGATGGAATCCAATCAATCCAGTGATAACAATACATCCAATTGAATACAATTTTGTTCATTGTGTTTGTTCCCTGTGCACTGTCCCCAGCATTGTTCTCTATCCAAACTTGTGCACAAACATCATTGGTTGTTCTCTATTGTGCACGAAGCTTGGCCATGGAGGCTGGCGATGCTCGGCATCGCGCCAACCCCCCTGCGGCTAAGGCACGGTCCCATGGGACTGTGCCTTAGCCGCAGGGGGGTTGGGGCGATGTCGGGCATCGCCAGCCTCCATGGCCAAGCCTCAAGCGCAATAGAGAACAACCAGTGATTCTGTATAAAATATTCAAACTACTGATAATTGAATGTGATTCCATCATAATATCTAGAATTGGTAAACGATGCTGTGAAATTTGCATAGCGACAGGGACTCTACCGATGCTACCGACGCCCTAACTTCCTTTGACACTTGGAATTTTGCTAGAAAGTGAACATTTTCTCCAACCGCGTAATGCTTCCTCATGGCGTTCTTTCCTTGCCAAATAATGCATTTGGTGCAACAATACACTAACAATGCCCATAAACTCGGGACTTTCAATACATTGGCATGATAACTTGGGATTTCATTGATTTTTATAACACTCCTCATTGGCACCTTCATGGCAGCCAAACACATTCAATATTTTTGATTGACTATGGGAAATGCGTTGGCACTTGATATCCGAATCCACCAGGGCGTAGGCATTTATCAGTGACACCTAGGTGCTTGAGCTCCCAACACCTGGTTTGAGCTTTTAACCCTTGGATGATTTGTGCATTCTTTTCTTGATGATAACCTTGTTGTTTGGAAAACATTTCATGTCGACGGGTGGATTCCTCCTCGAATGGCTGATGTGAATACGTGATCAACCAGAAACATTGTTCCTTTAGCATTTGACTTCCATCTGCAGAATAAACTCATCACTGAGGAGTGCGAATTGGTGCTTGAATTCGAGCACATACTTAGTTTTCATTCGATGGGATATATCCCACATTGCTGAGAAGAGTATTCATCTTTTTATATATGCCAACATTTGAATACATGTTTGAAGTGTAGTGCATCTAGACACGCTCTTTTTGGCTCCTCCTCCAGGCCCGATAAATTTTATTTCGATCAAATTGCCTACAAAATGACCGAATTTGCTACTGCAAATTTTCTGTCTTAATAAGATGAATTCGACTATATAAACCTATATAAAATCACTATTGTTTGTTGTTTAAAAATTATTTTTGTAGAAATGGATTCAACCTAAATTTTTTTGGGGTACTTTCATTATATAGAAATAATCATTTAAATTCATTGATCTACAATATCACCTCTAATTCATTTTCTTCATTACCTTTAAAGAACATATCTAAACTATCCTTATAATAGAGGAAGGAAAATATGTAAATGTTCCGCTGCCCTTATCTTCGCTTAGATGATGGAGAAAAAATGGATTTCACTTACCTAAATTATGTTCTCTAAATTTGATCATAAATTTATATCATGTTCGCCAAAACAAATTACATCAGCAAAACAAAGGGATGGAAGGGTATATGCAATAAAAGTTACTGTCTTCCTCTAAACTACTAATGCAACAATAAAATCAAAATAAATAAGAGGAATAAAGTCAGATGTTATATCTAAAATTGCAGAACTTTGCAAAACTAGTAGAAGGATGTTAAATTGTTATATATTACAATACATTAGTGAATTGAATTTTTGTTACATATAGGTTAAAAACATTTAATCATTTTTTAAATTAGTTTTTATAATTAATGCTATGTTTTTTGGTTGATTATAATGTGAAAGGCCTAATTTTTTTTTTTTATCTTAATATAGGAAAATGTCAGGAAAGAGATTATCTATCAATATGTCTGGATCACGACCTGCAATAATGGCATCAAAAATTGCAACTGGAACCTCCATGAATGTTAGGCAACAAAATGATAGCTTAAAACCTGAGCTATCAAGGGTAATGAAGAATGTTAGAGAGTGGAAATCTGTGGAAGGTGAAAAAAAACAAGAATATTCTTGGTTTCTTAAAGACAAGAAAGGAAACAATGGAGATCATATATATTTGTATTGTGTCGAATCAGAACATGTGCATGGAAATTATTAGGCACTTGGCTTGTTACGAGATATATGTTTGGTGCCAACCACAGATATTATTTATGCACTTGTCAAACAAGGGAGAACTTATATCAAGTTTAGATATTGTTTCAAATTGAGCAATTATAACAAGAACGAATGTTTTTCAGAGTTATGTGCATCCATCGTTGATGACATTGAGAAAGGAAATGTAAGTTTTTTATTTCTATTTTTGTGTCGTTTATTATTTTTAGTATCATGCTAATGTTTTAATTTTATTTGACATGAAAATGTTACATTTTATTTTTACAGAATTTTGTTGAATGACTTTCACATATGTTAATGGGGATATACTCTATAGGGAATGATATCATGGATGTAATCAACACTTCTCATATTGAAAAGACACAAGAAGGAAGGAAAAAGAAACAAAAAGTAATGGAGGTTGAACCTGCAAGAGTAGACAGAGAAGAACATGAAAGAAGAAAGAAAAATCCTCATTCTAGAAATCCTAAAAGGGTTACATTTGAAAATGAGGAAACTTCAAATGAAGGTTTTGATGAGATTGATCCCAATGATGTTATCACTCCTTCTTGCAAAAGGAGCAAACAAGATAAACACAAAAGACTGGTGGTTGATGATGAGTCTATTCCTATTGATTATGAAGAAATCATTGATTTAGATGAAACACATTTAAATCATAAGAGGAAGAAAACACATGTTGATAATGTTCAAGAAGCCATCATTAGCTCGGAGTATTATAGTGAAAGTTCTAAATGTAGTAGAAAAATAATAACACCAGGTGCTGATCTAGAGGATGGTATTATGAAAACAACACAAAATGCCATTCGAAATAGAATGAGGACGACAAACTTAGTTGATGATGGCCACACATTTCAGTTGAATGTGAAACAACTTTATAAACACACAGAAGGGTAGGAAAAATATCAAATTAGAAAACCACATCACTTGCATATTCACAATTTGAAAGCACTGATTAGATACAATCCATATGAACATGTGGTTGACTACCTAGTTCTTGTTGAGCCAATGGAAGTTCCTATGAGGGAAGAATTTGATAGATCAAAATGTTTTGACTACAAATATTATGTGATTGGAGGAAATCATTCTGCAGAGGCTAGAAGAGAATTGATGCAAGAATATCCCAATAATCCTCTTTTGAGACAACCAAATGCATAATTTATGTTGGTTTAACAGATTCAAAAGAAAAGTTACTAGCATGGAATCATAACACAGACAATGAGTACATAATGTCTATGACCTTCATTCAAAGGGTGAGATTTATCCACAATGAATTTTCTGAAATATGTCATGGGGAGAGAGCAAATGTTAATGTTAAGTTTCGGAAGCAATGTTGCATGGAAATAGGATTCCCACTTGATGATGAAAATACAAAAGAAAAATATCGCAAAGGAAGTGATATATTTAGATCTATGGATAACTAAATTTTCAATTGGGATTTAGAACTGGACATGTATGGGATTTGATAGACGAGATCTTCACCCTATGGGAAAATCTTGGTATAAAGAATCACAGAGTTAAGAAGGCTAAACCATTGATATGTGGCACAAGTAAGACAAGTCCCAACATAAAAAATCTTCCTGATGATATGAATATAACACCTTGGAGATCAATACAAGGAGTGAAGGATGATAAACTTATCATAAGTATATTATCACATGTTAGGTCGGGAGAAAATGTGTGATGAATTTAAAAAGTAAGTTTATTGAGTTATTTTTATTTATGTTCAGACAAGATAATTAATTTTTCCAGTTTAATATAAGTTTAACATTATTTTTGTTTTATTTAGTCACAAGGTGTATATGAAAATACAAGAGGAAATGGTCAAGATGCTGAATGAATAAAGTTGGGATGATTTTAAACTCAACTGTCCATATTCAAGCTCTTCAGCAGTATTGAAACAATTTTTTGTTGCATTCAAAAATATATGTTGATTTATTACATTCATCTTATTTGTTTGTAGGTTAATTTATTTATATTTTAATAGTTATAGATATATAACTATATGTTTGTTTCTTTCATTAAAGATGCCAAAGAAGAATGTAGATGGAGTACCTGAAACTTTCAAAATTTTTATTCAAAAAGCCAAGTTTGAAAGAGAAAGAAGGAGACGTGTTCAAAATGTTCAACTTGATGACACCCTTGATCACTACATTTGGAATGGGCTCGATACTATTCAATATAAAGTGATATTAGGTGATTATGAAAAACTTGCAAGTATTGTTCCTAAAAAAGAATACTCCCTAGTTATTGCAGATATCCCTCATGGTTATAATATCCCAAACATTGAATATGATACTGAGCCTTATACTTACCAAGATTTTAGTAAAGTGGTTATGGGATTTATAGAAGTTGCAACATCACCATTTTGGAGATTTCTAGTATTTCATTCAGACAAACAACAAGGATCAGTACAATCAAGTTTCAAGGGGAAAGAAAAGACAAGGAGGCAATTTATTTGGTAAGATATTGAAAGTGTATGTTTAGCAATCAATATTATAAAACAATTTTATTAATTCACAATTTAATTGAAATTTCACTTATTTATGTTACAGACACAAGCCAAATATTCAGAGCTCCAAGAAAGAATCATTTAAACATGATTTTTAGAGTATACATCTTGCAACCTGGACAAAAGATTATTCTTATAATTCTATTCTTGTCAATGCAAATGATGGATAGACTCCTAGTAGTATATTGTTATACAATGTTGTGGTTGGAAAGCTAACATATGAGGAAAAATATTTGAAAGGAGAGATGGTTAACATTTATCAAAAACCACAAGCATTAATTAATTATCTTATAGATAAATTTTCAAATGAAGGAGATTGTAATTATCTTATAGATAAATTTTCAAATGAAGGAGATTGGTTTTGGATTTGTTCTCGGGTTCGTGTAAGAATGGTGATCTAATATTTATGAAATCATACTCAATCTTAGATTATTTTTAATTGATCTTTTAATGCGATCTAACTTCATTATTTATTTTGTATTTGGTGATTAGGTACAACATTACAGAAAGGAAGGAATTGCATAACCATTGAAAGTGACCCAATATAGTGCGATTTTATTCAACAAAGAATTATCGTTATTCCAACTCTTCCAGATGAAATGTAAGAAGTTGGATTGAGGAAAGGAGATTTTGTTGGAATCAACCGGTGGCAGTTGTCAAAGGAACCTCAAGTATCATTAGGAGGAATGGTTGGAAAGTATCACTTTGGAGAACTTGCGTATATCAAAGAACCAATGGAAGAAAAAAAAATGACACAATGGAAGAATAAAATGACGTCAAGAAGAAGATGATGTGTTTGTTGATCATGATGAATTTTGGGATATGATATTGTTGATTAGTTTAAAGATGGCTTTGAAGACAATGCTCAATTTTGCAAATTTTACGAAGTTATAACCGTGAATGATTTGACCTTCATATTTGGAAAATAAGAATAAAGACGATCTCTTTTGTTTCTCTACGAATCTCTTTTATTGTTTCTTTTTTCGCTTTATTTGTATGTGAATCACTATACATTGAAATTTTTTAATGTCGCCATTTTTTTCCTTCAAAATGTAAGGAAAATAAGGAAAGAAAAAATGATATTTTTTTTTTTTTTAAATTTTAGACCTTTTTTGTTCAATTAAGTCCATAAAAATGGTTTATTTGACAAGTTATTTTAAGGAATATGTACCAAAATGTATAGGTTTTTATGATATATGGTTATAAAATGTGTATTTTTTTATAAGTATTTTAAAATTAGTGTTATTTAACTACAATGTTTTTTATTTATTGGGCGCAAAGGTAAAAACAATGTGTTAAAAATAATGTTTTTCGCTATATTTAAAAAGTATGGAACAATAAATCAATTAAGGAGACAAAATTTCATGAAAACCTGTAACTTCAAAAGCAAATGGTAAAAAACATTTTAAGATCGGAAGAAGCATGAAAAAAGACTACAAATGGAGTTGAATAAAATAATATATATATATATAAGCATATATATATATATATAATGAAAATAGATGAAAAAATGAGCATTTAAAAAAATAAAGTGAAAAAAAAAAAAAAAAAAAAAAGGGATCGAAAAATTGAAAATATCAAAAATCATCTAAAAACGGAGAGGGGGTGCTATCGGTAGCACAATTTTTAAAAACGAGGTAAAAAATTGGACCCCCCAAAAAACAAGAACTCTCGAGAGTTCTCATTAAGTTGGTAACTATGTTCTAGATGGATGATAACATGACTTCATGTTGGGAACTCAGTTATTTGAGTATTTTTGGCTCAAGGGAGGTGCGTTTGGGTGTCGATTGTTGGGTGGCAATACTGTAGCATTGCCTATGGTGCAACGAGCATTCAAAATTCTGCATGTCTAAATATGCTTGGCTTGGGTTCGCTAGGACACGACGATGAAGTGTGTTCCAGATGATACAAACAGGTTGTTGGTCAATCCCAACATGCGAGGTCATGTTGATGTCGCTTGGGGACTAGAATTCTTGAGTGGTATGGGACACTCAAGGGCGACAAGTTTAGCCCTGTGAAAAATGGTAGCAAAGCATCATTCGAATGGACATTGAAGAACTCTCTCTTCACCTCCACTAATACCCCTTTAATCAGATGAGATGAAGGGGCCGTGTTGATGAGGATGTCAACAATTTCAAGTGGGGGAGAATGTAAGACTTTCAATGCTTAGGCATAGCACACATTATCTGATAGGCGAGGAGATGTGATCAGTTGACAAGTTGGCTAAGAGCAATCTTGGTTTGGTGCAATGGAGGGTGTGTTGGGGATACTTAGCAAGACGCATGGTGAATTTGAGAGAGGGCGTGTTGGGCATGCTTGGAAAGTTACACGATGAGTCCCTATATTTGGTAGGCTTAGTCATCGACTAGTGGATGGCAGCTGCGAGATGGCCAGGATGGTGCACTAGCACGTAGGATAGGAGGACCAAGGAGGACATCTTGTCAAGTAGGACATGCGACTAACAAGCGAGATGCTATATCAGGCTTCTCAACAGAGGATAGAATGACTTGGAAATTTGGTAGATTGTGTATTACCCATGGAAAGATGACAACAATGATACGGGCATTGAAGGTATGTGAATTCCTTAGCAAGAAGGAACATGATCTTCGGTGACTATGATGGGTTAGCCTAGATGGATGATAGCATGATTACATGTTTGGAAGTTGGTTGTCCGAGTATGCTTGGCTCGTGGGAGGTGCATGTAGGTGGCAATGGTGCATCATCAAGTATGGTGAAACGAGCATTTGAACTTTAGCACATCTAAATGCATGGCTTGGGTTCATCGGGACATGATGGTGAAACATATTCTGAATTATACAAGTAGGTTTTTGGTCAATCCCAACACGTGAGGTCATGCCCGTGCAGCTCAGTGACTAGAATTATTGGGTAGTATGGTATGCTCATGGCTACAAGTCTAGCCCCCATGATAGTTGCCATGATGAACCTCAGTAGGATTCAACATGAAATTTGGGGCAGCTTTGTCAAAATGTAAGTAAATAATCCTCAGTGATGGCTTAAAAATAAATGGTTGTTTGCATTAATTAGATAATAAGTTAGTAAGTTAATGAGACCGGGGAAGATTTGTAGGACATTCTAGAGCATTGAAACTTCGAACTGCATTTAGATTATGAAATCCTTCGAGATTCCTAATGTTTTGTTTTTCCTGAAAAATGGTTATTTCATGAAATAAATAATGACAATGTAAGTTAATGAACTGAGGAAAATTTCGAAGGACATTCCAGAAATAAATCGTTGTTTGCATTAAATAAATAATAACTTGGAAGATTCTCTAGAGCATATTTCTAGAAGTTGATCGTGAAATTGTAGATATAATTTATTTCTAGAAAAAGAAAGGAAGTGATGATAATAGAATGAAACGACGTTTCCATGCTATGTGTTCCCGCTACGGGATGTGGGGCCCAGTGGAAGTGCTAAGAGTTAAATAAGGCATAAGCTAAACCCAAACGAAATGAACCTTTTCTGATGTCACTATTTCTCACATATTCTGGCCATTCATTTTCCATCTGACAATCTGTTTCTGTCAACTCCTTTTTCCGACGCCATCTCTGTTAGCAGCACCATCGTCGTTAGCATCATTTCCAAGGTATACTAGTACGTTGTCTTCTATGTGGACGTGGATGATCTAAAATTCAAGGATTGAAATTTAATCGAGAGAATTGATAGCGGGAAAGATTGGTTATTTAAATTTTAAAATTTAAATCGAAAGACCGCGCCATTCGCCAGCGGGAAAGATTGATTTATTTAAAATTTAAAATTTAAATCCAGAGACAGCGCCATTCGCCTGTCCGCGCTCCTTGATAAAAAAGAAGAAACCATAAAACATGATCGTAGACATCGATTGCTGGGAAGAAACCATAAACTTTGACTCGAATGAATTCCTTTGTGCATTTCTCCACTTCACTTAACCAGTGGAGTTTGCAACTTTCCCAGTAACCATGTCGGGACATCGAACTGCTCCAGTGCAGTAGGGTAAGTATTATAAATATATACAGAGAGTAGCAGAGGAGAACAAGAAGAGGAAACAAATTGAATTGCTAAAAAGAGATGAGCAAAAATGACGGCCTCTGTCGCTTTAAAAGATTGATTCTTTTTTCCAGTTCTTTACCTATAGCTTTCCTCTGTACTTTATTTTTTTATGGGAGTAGTTGTGTTTTGTTATGCTACAGGATGTTGGTTACGTTGATATGCTCGTGCTTTATGCGTGACACAATTTTGGTAGAGGTTGCTGGGGAACTCGTCAGATATCCTCTTTACTCAACGAAATTCTTCACCGGCTCTAAGGGACTCCCTGCCAATCACAGTGGGTTATCCGACGATCTACTTTTTATTCCTATCATACTTTGTGACATAATGATAATGTGGCTGCGATATTGAACTGACTGTCAGTTTCTTTCTTTGAAATATTCTGCTTCTTCTTCCATTTATTATTCTGGATCTTTTGAGCCCTTCTGAGATTGCTAGTGTATGTATGGCTATTTTCGGAAAAAAATTGTTATTTATTTGTCCCGTAATTGTTTCGAAAAAAATCATTTATTTAGTTCTCCCGCAATTGTTTTAGAAACTAACAAATGATGGTAAGAAATATCTGCACATTACAGTATTTTTTATTTTCTTCCTTTTGGGAAGGCATTCATGATTATGCAGGATGGAATGATTCTATTCTGGTATCCGCTAGGTGTTTGGATTTAAGATGGAATGAATGGGAACGAGCTTTATATAAATATAGATGCCTAGCTGAGCATTTGTAGACTTCTAGTTACATGTGAACAATCCATTTAATATAATATGTTATTTTTTAAAAATTCAAAGATGTAAATGTGATAGTTTTCTTTATTGATAAAAACAATGTTTGCATGGATTTTTTAATCTATGTAATATTCATGTAAATGATACATTAACTTTAAACACAATTTTGGGCAGGTGAACAGAAAGTGTTTCATGTGTATCTTCCAATGCTTGTCACTATTGCCTTCGTTAATTGCTCATCGCCATTTCTATTTCCATCTCTATATCCTCCAACAACACCTATCAACATCGAAATCGAAGTAAACATGCATGGTGAACCTCATCCCACTGACTCAAATCGCGGACATAAAGCGAACTGAATGAGCTGCGTTGATGGGTGCTTCGTAATGGGGGATGCGGGGATGCTCATACTGTAATAAAAAAGATCATTAATTGCTTGCTTGAGAGATCATATTTCGATAGATCGAAGAGTCAAAATCACTTGAGCAGAGATAATGAAAACGAATTTGTTCGCGTTAATCCAAGTTTGCTTGTTAATCCAATGCAATCGAACGAAAGATCTCTCATGTTCTTGATTGAGTGCTCACTTAAACACAATTTCAATACAAATCGATGTATCAAGCTAAATGTGAACACCCAGTTCTACAAAAGTTTCTCCATGTGAAAAATTCAAGCAACACTAAACATATAATAACGTTGGTAAATAATTTTACAAAACATATTTTTAATATTTTTGAAAGATTAAGAATGCTTAACCAAACTTAAACATTCATACAACATTTTGTTTAGTGTTATTTACTAACGATAATAAAAACCAAGTCCCATTTATAATTGGAACGCAAATGCAAAAATAAATAAATTCATTTTTATGTTCAGTGATACACAACCCAATTCATTTTTCTGTACAACCACACACCAACTGCACATGGCCTCATTATTACAACTGCACACCAACCACACATGGCCTCATTAGTACAACCGCACAACCACACATGGCCATGGAACAAATCTCATTAAAAAAACCAAGATCCCTTACTCTCAATGCAATCCTATGATTTAAAAATCCTTCTTCTCAATAATTTTGGTGCCATGTTCTAGCTACTCCTCTTAACACTCTAGATTTGTTGCAACCTAACCTAAATCTAGAACCTTTAACATAAACCAATTTTCAACCATAAAATTCACCTAACCTACAGCCCTTGCTTCACTAATTTAAGTCTGTGTTTGTTTAATTATAGATTAATGTTTTACCATGTTAGTATGACTATGTTAAATAATGTCATGAGTTTTTTATTTTTAATGTTTGTACATAAATATATTCAACAAAGTTTATGATAATTAATTATGGAAATATTGTTTGGATACCTTAAAACTATGACATGTGGAACTATGATCTCTAGAACTATAACCTATGGAACTATGATTTGTGGAACTATGACCTATGGAACTATGACATGCGGAATGATCCTAAGAACTATGACCTGTGGAACTATGAACTCTAGAACTATGACCCTGGAAACTATGACCTCTCGAATGACCTATGGAACTATGACCTCTAGAACTGTGACCCCGAGAACTATGACTCGTGGAACTTTGACCTCTGAAAATGTGACCCTAGGAACTATGACTCATGGAACTATGACCTTTGGAACTATGACCTCTAGAACTATGACCCTAGAAACTATGACCCGTGGAACTATGACCTATGGAACTATGCCTTTTGGAACTTTGAACTCTGGAACTATGACCTCTTGAACTATGACATCTGGAACTATGCCCTATGGAACTTTGACCTCTAGAACTATGACTTGGGGAATGACCTCTAGAACTATGGCCTCTGGAACTGTGACCCCATAAACTATGACCTGTGGAACTATGACAAATAGAAGTATGACCCCAGGAATTATGACCCGTGGAACTATGATCTCTAGAAATACACCCTTTGGAACTTTGAACTCTAGAACTATGACTTGTGGAATGACCCCAAGAACTATGGCATGTGGAACTATAACCTCTAGAACTATGACTTGTGGAACTATGACCCCAGGCCGAACTATGACCTATGGACCTATGACCTAAGGAACTATGACCCTAAGATCTATGACTTGTGGAACTATAACCTATGGAACTATGACCTCTAGAACTATGACCTATGATAGTATGTAGTGTGTAGCTAATAAAGGTAGCACGTATATCCATAATGCACTTTTGACAATAATGTTTGTGTATTTATGGCTGATTAATTTATTCCAGGTTTGAGATAGCTTCATTACTCTTCCACTATTCAAAGGGTGTTACATGTTACATCACAAAGATAAGTGAAAATATTGATTTAAAATGTGGTAATTAGGGTGTGACGGTTTCCATAGTTACAACTATTTTACTAATAAAGTTTATGGATTTGAACTGTTTGTTTTTGGAATATCTGGATAAAAACTAGGCTTGTATAATGCTTCTTGGAATTTGAAATTTCAAAAATGTGGATGACAATAGCTGTAAAATATTTGAACATTTTATTTTTTTAACAACATACTTAGTTATTAACCCAACCTCTTGAAGTTATCTATAGCTTTTCTCCCTTCCCTTAAAAAAAATTGGAAAAGCAACATCTTGAAAAAATTGGAAAATAATTGTTATTAGTTTTAGTGTAAATTATATACTGCATATTTTTTTTATATGTAAAACATTTTGAATAATCTTTTAGGATTCCCTTTTTGAGTAATTATGTTGTTTCTAATTAATTTATTCTAGCAGAATTGAAATAGCTTCATTAATCTTAAGAGGAAACACATGTTCTTAACTATTAGTCCCACTATATAATATACTTATAATAATATATAATATACAAAAAATAAAAATAAAGTATAACATACTAGTAATATATTAATAATACTAATAAATTTTAGATAACAAATCTATGATATTATATGTAATATAATTATAATAATATATAATAAATCTTATATATAATAGTATATAATATACATAAAAATAAATAAAGTATAACATATGAGTAATATATTAATAACATTAAAAAATTCAAAATAAGTAATGTGTAATATAGTTATAATAATATATAATAAACTTAAATTTTAAATTAAAGGAAGAAGTCTACTCAGTAGCATCTACCTGTTCACTAGCTATTATTCTCACTTGTCAATCACTATCGTATAGTTAAAGTCAAAGTCAAAGTTTTTTTTCTTTTCTTTAATTTTCCAAAAAACCAAGGCATGCAAAGTGATATTCTTATTGTGTGTATTAATGTGTTTTATAAACATATTTGTTTTTATAATTTGTCTAATTATGTATGTGATTTGGATTTGATATAAGTTTTTAGTACATTTTAGTCTAAGGGATCAATTCAATCATTTGTCATTAATATTGGTAGGTATTTGGTTAGTTCCATACTAGCAAGTGTCTTATTTAAATCTTATTGGATGAGATGCATTAGTCTATGTTGATAGGTTTATTAGGGATAACATCCATGAATATGGGAAAATATCCCTTGGATTTCTCCACATGATTTTTATTGGAAAAAAGTCCTTAACAAATTTGGTAAAGTAAACACTCCAATCACGATGGTGAACATTAGCCACCCTCTCATAAATTTAAAATTAGGATGTACAATTATCTAGAATGTATGAAACCAAAAAATAATTGGTATGAATTGATTGGAACCATGATAAATGAATATTATGTTTAAAATCCATTTTACATTTCTACTTTTAGCTATCACGATAGTAAACAAATTGTACAACAATATCATAACATTGTCGAGAAGTAAACAATACTCATTATCCATAACCTTTTAATTGAAGAAATATTTTGAAAATATTATAATCCAACTACAATCTTCTATGCCACTGCCACTAAAATGAGACTCCATACACTTTATACCAAATAATAATAAATATAAAAAATAACATGTTAATGTTAATTTACAAGTTGTCAACAATATTTATTGGTTCAGAATTTGTCGGAAGAACCACAGTGCTATTGACAATTTGTCGTCGACGTTTCGGATCCACAACGGGATCCATCTTCAGGACAAAAAAGCCCGAGGAAAAATAAGAGAGGAGCCTTTAATAAATAGTGATGAGGCGGGTGAAAAAACCACGGTCGGCTAAGTGAAACCCTAGTTTTTAGGAGATTTTTTCAAAAGATAATAAATAGTGGTTTAATTAAACCACTATTTATTATCTTTTGAAAAAAGCTTCTGCAGCAGCCAGAGAGTTGCTACCCTCATCATTCCCACCAGTTACGTAGACAAGTCCGGTGGAAGAAGAGACACAACAGGCAAAGAAGGATGGAGATGTAGGCATGTCAGCTCCTCGGCTCCATTTGGCAGACTCAAAGTCATAAATGTATACAGTCTTCGTCAAAGTCATGTTGAATGTAGAAAATCCGCCTATGAGAACCAACTTCCAGTTCACAGCAACGCACTAAGACACTTCTGTTATTGCAGCAAAGAGGGGAGGTAGCCTTTCCCAGGTGCCCTTCACAGGGTCATGAACCGTTATTACGTAGGTGAATTTCCCACTTGTCTTCCTCCAGGCTATAAGCTTCTGCAGCAGCCAGAGAGTTGTTACCCTCATCGTTCCCACCAGCTACGTAGACAAGTCCGGTGGAAGAAGAGACACAACAGGAAAAGAAGGATCGAGTTGTAGGCATGTCAGCTCCTCGGCTCCATCTGGCAGACTCAAAGTCATAAATGTATACACTCTTCGTCAAAGTCATGTTGAATGTAGAAAATCCGCCTATGAGAACCAGCTTCCGGTTCACAGCAACGCACTGAGACACTTCTGTTATTGCAACAAAGAGGGGAGGTAGCCTTTCCTAGGTTCCCTTCACAGGGTCATGAACCGTTATTACGCAGGTGAAATCAGCCCTCAGATCTCTTTGAAACAAGCACAGCAGTTGCTGGCTCGTTCCAGATATCTTTCTGTTGGCATACTTGTAGATTGGAGGTTATTAAGGAAGTGGCATGTGGCATTACCTAATTGGTAGGTGTTAAACGGTGCAACCCACCCAAAAATCCCCTTTAACCCTCGCAAAATCCACATATGTTTGACTATTTACATACCAATGAAGAAACATTTTTTTGTGGAAGAAATGACAAATGGTTAGCTTGGTCCTCTAGTGATCTCGGTTGTTGCAATATCCACTAATAGATGAAAGCTTATTATTTTTGAATTAAAGTGGTGTGTGGGTATATGGTTAGGGTCGTACCCTAACCAACCTATTTTAGGCTGGAAAAGAGTTAGTTAATTAATGTATAAGGCCATATTCTTTGAATAAGGCCCATTAGATAATAATGGATGGTTATTTAATGTAAAAGGGTCCTCTTTATTAAATAAGACCATTTATGTAGTGGAATGCATGGAGTTTGTAGTTTCGATATCTCGGGGACATATGGAGGTTCAATGTTAGGTCACAGTAGAGAGGGCTTCAGTTCTGGGCCACATGGAGCCCTTTCCCTGTTCGAGGAAATCACAAGTCTGAGGGCCTAAGGCCCTAAATCCCTCCCCCCCTCAACTTTCTCTCTCTCCCTTCTTTCGAAAACCACATTCCAATCTCAGACTTGGCTTTTGTGTTCCATGGGTAGGATCTTTCACGTATGTCCTTTTCAAGCATCTGGCTCATGTCAACAAGATTTCAGATGTGCGAAATGGATATAGATGATGGGGAAAACATTGATTATGGGATCAGTCTATTCACATCATGATACTTTTTCACATATGATGAGTTTTGGGGAAGTCCTTGAGCCAACACACATAGTACAAGTATCCAACACCTCGAAGGAGTCAGAGTTAGTGATCTAGTTGGAAAATCCGAGCAAAATATGAGTTAGATTCCCTCTTTTAATGAAGGAAACCTTCTCGAGAACTTCAAAAATAATGTCATTTCTCAATATTTTCCTTCTTCTAATTCTCTGAATCAGGATGGCAGGTAGAGAGAGAGTTTGAGCTTATACAAGAAAGGCCGAGAATCAGGCTCAGTAACATAGTCGAATAAAAAAATCAACTATATGAAAGCCAGGGCTAGAAATTCCAAATAATTGTAGTTTGAGATGTTAGGTCATGGAAGTTACATGATATGTAGACATACCCCTCATTGGGAGATTCTATGAGAAGGTTGTAGGAGATGCTTCGTTAAGGGTCTGGACGGAAAATAATTGATAGTTGTGGTTAGGTTATATCCCTCAGTTCCACATCATGGGAAGGGGATGAATTTGTTTCATCTTGCATTTGATGGATGATTGCATAGTGCTTTGGGAAAATAATTGGAATTGGGGACCTTTGATTCTAGTTCTGTGAAATTAGACCATTGATTTTCATCTTAAGTAGGATCTTGTAAACATTATGATGGTTTGTCTCATATTACCGAGACTCCCCATCAGGTTTTGGTCCATAGAAGCATTAGCAACCATCAAGAATAAGCTCAGAGTCTTTATTAGGCTTGAGCCAAATTGAGAATCTAAAGCCAGTAGAAGATGAACTTGGATATAGATCAAGGTTAGTGTGAGAGATGGACTGATTATCTTGCTAGACTTGGTTTTCAGAGATAGGGTTTGGCACCAAAAGACAGAATATTGGAAGATCATGTTTTATAGCTATGGATGCCATGGGATAGGGCATATTTTGAATCAATGCTCAAGCATATCCCCGTTTTTTTTTAAATCCCAATGCCTAGGTAAAAAAGAATCTGGAAGACAGAGAGTCAGTTAAGAGATCTATCCTAGATAACCCTTTGATCAATGGAAAATTTTCTCCTCCAGTCCCTGCAGGATTAGTGGCACCTCAGCTAGATGCAACTCATTATTTAGACCATTTAGGGAAAGAACTCTCCTCTCCCCCCTCCGTCTCTAACTTCTTGGTCAATTTAGGCGATTATCTCCCCATTTTTCATTTTGTAATTTCTATTTCCTCCTCTCTTGATGCTCACCCTTCCCCATAAACTCTTTTGATCCCCAAAGGAAGCTTTATTCCTCTCGATATATCGATCCCTATCTCTTCTATCCTCGTTGATCCTCTTTTTGTACCCCTTTTTTTACTCACCCTATATTTCTATGAAAGGGGGCCCTCTTTCCTCTTAGTACCCTCTGTCTAGAGGGTCCCTTGGTAAGGCATTCCCAAGATGCAAGTGTGGTTCTAGTTCCCCAACAAGAAAACCTACTTCCTTCAATCCAAGTACAAGTCGAAAATTATAATTCCTTCTCAAGGTGGTCTAGCCCCTAACCCTATTCAACGCAATCTTGTTGGTGGAAAATACCACTTACTCAAGGCTCAAGGGAAAGTTGTCATGAAAATTCAAAAGGGGAAAAGAGTACCCATCACCAAGGCCCTTAGAGATGGGCCAACCCTTAAATGTTCCCCAAAATTATCATTGTATATTTTAATGCGAGAGGGGTAGGAAACCCCAAAAAATGGTTAGCACTCAAAAGTATTTTGCAAAATCTGAAGCCTAATGTTATGCTTATTCAAGAAAATAAGTGCTCTGGAATTAAAGTTGGGAGTATTCTAGAGTTGTGGGTAAAGAACTAGTCATTTTGTTCCATTGACATTGACGGGAAGTCAAGAGGGATCTTATCCCGATGGGGCTCTATGTGCAAGTCGCTTTCATCAATTTTCAATTTTAAACATTTATGGACCCTATGCTAATAGAATCCCATTCTGATAGGATTTGGCTTCTACATGCATGTTCAATGTCCCTTACACTATGGTTGGAGGAGACTTTAACTTTACCATCTCTTGGAGATAATTTTGGGATGAATTTCCTATAATGGACTCGCAAAGACGCTTATTTGTCTCTTTTTTGGAAGCCCATCATCTCGTAGATATCGAACTAGTGAAGATGGTTCCCACTGGGTGCAATTTGCGAACCAAAAAAGATATTGTCTTTAAAAGGTTGGATATATTTTCTCCTTCTGAAGAATTCTTGTCATCTATGATTTTAGTAAACTCATCGGTGGGTGAAGGACGAATTTCTAACCATAGAATGATAGTCCTCAAGATCAAGTCAGAATCAGATTTGCCCCCTATCCCTTTCAAATTCAACCACATTTGGATGGAAGAATAAGATTTTGTGTTTATTTTAAAAAGCTATTGGAAACCATTGGACTCCTCTAGAGATCACTTGATGGTGTTCCAATTCTCTAAGAATCTTGGTAGGGTTAATAAATCCATTAAAATTTGGCTCAAAAACTACAATGCTCATAAGAAGAGATAATTGTGTGAAAATGTAGAAAACATTATGGATCTAAACCGAATTTTAGGTGAGGGATCTATGTACAAAATTCAAATCGGGCTACTCAAGGACTTAAAAGCCACTAAACACTCTTTTCTAGAATTAGAAGAGAAATCTTGGAGGTTAAGGAGTCAAACTCTGTGATTGAAGATTGTAGACAATAACTCCAAGTTTTTCCATCAATTCACTAACTTCTACAAGAGCCTTAACATGATCTAGGAAATTGAAAACAAAAAAGGAGTGATAGTAATATCCTTTGAAAACAAAGAAGAATATGTAGCTCATTATTTTTAGTTCCTTTTCAAGGCACTAGAAGGGTGCCCCATTCGAGAGATATTGTAGGTAGTTACCGAATTTCAACCTATGTTTAAAAAAGACATGAAAAAATGTCTATGTTTCAGAGTCCAAAGTTTTAATCTTGTCTCTCTTCTATGTGTTGATATTATGGTAGATGCGAGAGGTATTAACCTCCATGTGTAACCCTGACAAGAATAGAATATTCCAGGAAGTAATAAGAAACCCTAAAGAACTGGACATAACCCTAGAAGACAAGTCGACTAAAGAAAATAATTAATATTGAGTCTTTAGCTGCTAGAAAGAGAATTCGGCCCAACCAGCTAAGAAAGAGAAGTATAAATACATGACGCCAGAGATCATTTGTACACGCACAACTTGCAACTACAAAAATTTAGTAAGTGCTCAAGTTTGGACAATAACTGCAGCTGCAACTACTACAACTAGTATTTTTGGTTTTAGGCTTGGTCTTTCTCTTGGTTATGGTTTGGAATTTATTCTTAGTATGCTAGCTCTAGAGAGTGGTACACTACCTTGATTGGCTTTTGAATCTAGGGTTTTCTTCCAGAATTATTCGAGCTATGTCAAGGTTAAGGTGCT
>SNQJ01S0057411.1:7741-22222 GCA_010110895.2 Picea sitchensis
ACCAAGGAGACATTTTCATTTTGAATCATCTTGTACTTGAACATTTAAGTGGGGTAAAAGGAGGTTGCCCCCTCGAAGAGGCTTATTATCTAAAATTATCTCTTTTTCAAGGCGTTGGGTACTTTTCCTGAGGTTTTTCTATGCTATAATGATGTTTGGTTCTTAACACCTATCTTTCCATAGGCATAACATCTTACTCCTCCGCTGCCTCTTCCTCTAGAAGAGTTTCTTCCACCACCCTGTCTTTCTCATGAAATTCCTCCTCGTTTCGAATGATTGTGTGGTTTCCTAGCCTCGTCCTTAGACCGATGTGCTCTATCATGGTTAAATCCCTTTCTTTGGCTTGGGATCATGATTTTACCTCTTCCTCGCTGACTTTGTTTTCTAGGCATCTTCTCTTATGCCTTTAGCGCAAACTGATAAGCATCCTCCACGGTTCTGACTGACATCATGTTGAGCTCATCCTAGATCTCATATCTCAAGCCATTTATATATCTGGCGACATTCTCTTCATCTCTCTCTCGTTGTCCAGTTCTAATTTTCAGCCAGTAGAACTCCTCGGTGTACTCCTTAACTATCATCCCTTTCTGTCTCAGGTTCTACATATTCCTGAACAGATTTATCTAATAATATTTCGGAATGAAATTAGCCTTCAGCTTGGCTACCATTTTGTCCCAACTCTTTATCCTATGTTTTCCTTTGCCTCTTCTCTCAGCCTGTAGTTCATCCCACCACAACGTTGCATGTCCTTTTAACCTGGTGACTTCTTGCTTCACCTTATTCTCCTCATCGACGTCTTCATAATCGAAGTGTCTGTCCATGGATCTTATCCAATCCAACAATTCTTCAGCATCTAGGTTTCCCTCATACATGGGAACCTCTATCTTAGCTATGCCTCCCAATATAGCAACTTCTTTCAAAAAATGTTTCTCTACAACGTCTTCTCCTACAGATTCTTCAACTTCAACCTCTTCACTTTCTGCTTCACTGATGTCTCCAGTGTTAGGTTCTCTTCTCTGCGCTGCTTCCATTGTTTCCAATCTGGCGCGAAGTTCTTGCATCTCCCTCTCTACAACACGGTTGGCTAAAGGTGCCTCTTGTCTCCTTGGCAGCATTGTGTTGACTGCTTGTCACACATAGAGTACAAATCTGAGTTCTTTGTCTCTACCTCTTTCTCTTTCGCTTAAATTCTATAGACGAAGAACAATCAGCTCTGATACCACCTGATGCAAACCCCATATCCCTCCTAAGGGCTGCATGACCTCTTGGTCAGGATATTTGATTCAAGATCCGAAAGAGCTCTCTCTTGGTTCCGAGTTGGAACCCTTGACACTAATTCCATAGGTCCTTGTCTATCTTCGTCGTGCAAATCACCACTAGGAATAATACTAGACTCCACGAGACCGCAGGTGTGACCACGGGCTTAGCCCAAAAGGCGCGTCACATTTCGGTTTTTCAGGATTTCTGATGCAATAGTCCCCCGGCACAGACCCCTCTGAGTCCCGAAACTTCGATGAGGGATAATGGAGGTTATATCCTCCCTTTTCCTAACTCACGTGACCACACACCCGTGACCACAATCTTTACCATGAAATCGCATCGCGTTTCGCAGTATCGGAACCTGCGATACAAGGCGCCTAACCCCTCCAAGTCGCGAATGTCAAAATCCCTATAATGTGAGATCTACGGCTTAGGTCTCTCTTGGATTGATGGTTACGCTTATTTCGGCATTTCACGTTTTGTGACACCACCCTGCACGAACTTTGTTCGCTCCTCCACTCGGTCGCCGAAATCATGAAATCTCCCCTCACTACAGATCAACAGCTCTAGGCCTTCGAAGATCTGATGGCTCCGATCTTTTTGGGGTTCCACCAGTCGAGAGTCCCACACTGTTGACCCTTGTACTCCCGGTTGCCAAAATGTCGAAATCTTGAGGTGCTTGATCAACGGCTCACAACGCCCTCCAGATCTACATTCAGATCGCTTCCCCGTCACTAACCTCCTCACAACTCCACTTGATCCAATGGCTTGCAGGGTCTTGCGTTCCTCCTTGAAGTTTTCCATTGTTCGTTCAGATCTTCGAGATCTCCCCTCCTAGATCTATGTAGTGTTAAAGCATGTGCACCTACCTCAAATCGGACGGTCTACGGGATTCTCCACCATGATCCAATGGTCAACAACGTTCTTCCTACTGAGCTTTTACTCACTTCAGAATTAGAATATTTTCTAAGTCTTCGAAGGCTTGACCTTCGCTTCTTCCGAGGAATGGGTTCCTGGATCTCGATAACACTTTACGATGTGTTATTCCTCCTTAGATTTGTCTGGTTCAGACTTTGATTTCCCACACACTCCTTGCGTCTGAGGGATTTTGATAACTCAGATCCACGGTATTTTTCGCAGAGAAATTCCTCCTGATTTCCTTGCATTCCTCTCTGTCTCAATGCACACCTTGAAGAGCTTCAAATGAAGAGAAACAATTGAAACTAGAACACTAACATGCACAGTTCCATTCACTTGTTCATGAAAACATAAATAACAGGAAATCACAAATAACATTCACACCCAAGCATTTGGATCAATTTTCCTTCTGTTATATTCACAAGTGCCAAAACGGCTACAAATTACAGTCAAATTTCAGTAACTCAAAAACTGAGATCTCCTACTAACTCGTATTTCTCTCTTACGACTAATTTATCTCTGGACTGCAGCTCTCTCCATCTGGGCATACAAACTTCTACTTAACTCAAAAATATTTCTAGGGTTTCCCCTGGCTACTTGCCTACTCTAAAATTCATCCTATGCTATCTTAGTCCAGTCGCACTCCAAAGTCATAGTGGAAACTCCTACTCCACTTGCGATTTTTAAAACATTCCTCAAAGGGTAAAATTCAACACTAGTTCAAGCATGCCTCCAAAAGTAAATTTCGGCGTTGAGTTAAGGCGGATTTCAAAATCGGCTGCAGCTACAAACGTGGAAGTTCTGGAAGAACTCCCACGTGTTGAGTGGTCCTTCCTCTGCGTGATTTCCAACAATGCTCTTGCATCACTTACCTTCATGTCCATTGTATTTTCTGCATTGCTACATTTAAACAAACAAAATAACTAGAGAAGACGATGGATGCTTTGCCGCAAACGTAGAAGAGGAGATACAAAGGTGCATGCTTCTACTCTTATTTCATATTCCATTGTTTAGTATTTCATTTATTGTATGTATATTTTTTCTACTTGTTCTACTGCTTTTGACCTAATGTATTGTATGTAGATACTACATATATTCCTACATAGTAACTTATCTTCATGTGAATTGTATTTTTTGTGCTCCTACATTGAAATAAATAGAACTGTATTTTTTTTTACATGTCTTTCTATATACTAAATTACCTTCATGTCCACTATATTTTCTGTGTTTCTACATTGAAAGAAACATATTAGTTGGACAAGAAGATGAATTCTTATATGCCACAGAAGAGGGGGATGAAGTACAATATTCGAAAAGGTATACCAACTGTGATAGTAAATCAAACACACAAAAAGAGTAGGTGCATATAATATTGGACTAGAAAGTGATGTTTTGGAAACAATGGGCTTTTTTTGAGATTTCATGCTTCCAAACATTGCCCTCCCCATTTCTATTTTCCCACTCTCTATTATCCCTTTTTTTCCCTTTTCTATACTTAACCGAATTCCCCTTTGTTTTTCCCCTCTACTTTCACTTTCTGGTTGCTTTGCTTAGTCATATTTCCGAAAATGTCTAGGTTTGTAGGTTGGCAGACTCACATGTTCACATTTATACTCATTCTTCTATATCATGACTCCGACCGACGACTTCCTCATTCCATACTTAGCCACTTTTTCAATCGCGGGTTCCCGGGCTGGCAGGATCAAGATTGTGCCTCTAGCTTCGGGGGTTCCGCGATATACAGATTGGACTCCGAACTCCCCCATCATGCCCTATTCCCTGTTACACATTTTTTCTGTCAAAAAATTTGGGGCATACAATTTGACCGTCAGGTCCTCATGTTTCCTGAGTATCCAGTGACACCCTATTTCATATTCCATATCCTTCGAGCCTGTATGCGACATTCAGAACATTTATGGACAATATACAATGCATATTCTTATTTATTCCTTCTTATGTTCATCTACACAAGCTTGCATCAGAAAAAGTTGGACTAGTGACATGGGCATGAGCAGTCAATCATCACAAACATCCACAGAATGACAAGGCCAAAGGTAAACATTCATACATTGTGCTTCTGATATGTTATTTATTCATCTATGCCATGATAAATATGTTGATTTCATCCACAACACATACTTTGTAGTTCACAAGAAGTATCGATGAGCGCAAGTGAGACACCAAAAATAGTGCAAGTTCCGCAGACTAAGAGGTCTGGTTACAAAACTTTGGCCTCCATACTTCATCCAAGTTGTGTGTCTACTTGTACATATATGCTAGGGAAAAAAGAAAAAAAAAATAATGTAGACTACCATTCACATTACTTTTCCTGTTCAAAAAATGTCACTAGGTCTAAACTTATAACACCCAAAATACTATCAATAGAAGGCTTGAACAACTGCCGAACTGGACAAGTGTTCATCGAGGACATAATGGTCATGTATAGCACCTACTTGGACAAGGAAAACAAAAATAGAAGCATTATGTGTGCTGACATGACGGACAACGAAGCCCTGATGACAACCACACTGACTATCCCTACACAACTTGTCATTAAACATGCAGAAAAGATATTGCTAGGTAATGGGATATCCATTACAAATTTTAATATATTGCCCAAAACAATATATGACCGTGGTGATTGTGATCGGATTATATCGCTTAACGAAAAAAGTATTGTGGAAAAAAATCTTGTGATTTGTTCAGAATATCGTTTCATATCGGACACAACAATTAGCCAACTTGCATAGAGCAACGACACTTACCCAATCGGAACCATTGGTGAAATTGTCACACTCGCGATAAAAATTGGCGCACAACACATTCTCTATATAAAAGATGGAGAGTCAGACAATGACAAGGCAATGGTATTGTTCTCCATATCCAGTTTTGTCCTTTACTTTCATATGTCCATGTATCTCGGTTATGTTACACAATTATTTCATTGTTCCATGTTGCAACTGCAATTGTTCGACACCTATTCAATTTTTTTTTCCTCAATGGAACAACAATTGCATAAAGGGAAATTTCCACTTATGCTCTTCAAAAATATAACAAAGAAAAGAGATGTTAAAGAAAGTATCTTTGCACAACCCGAGCAACATTTGTAACAGAATTGCGAACAAACATAGTACAGGATCTCAAGAAAATAAATAGCTTGACAACTGTTGTGTGTATACATCTACAATTTCATTCTCACTTTTCTCATACAAATTTCCTTCAATTTTCTGCATCTTTTTTTTTGTTGTGTAGTTGAATATTATATTGTTCAATATATTAACTGATATGCTCACGTGCCCAGGTTGAGGGCGTTTTGGTTGCAGTGAATGCGTACTCAACCCCCTTCGAGCCTGTATGTGCCAAATGCAACTCTCTTGCTTCTGCCTCTGCTTTCATAAATGATGGTACAATTGATTGTCTATGATGCAGTAGAAAATTCCCTTACATATATAGACATTTCCTCAATGCTGCCATCTGAACCGTCGGCAACACAATCGTACATTGTACAATTAAACATCCTCTGTTACAAGATGTGCTTCCTAGGCTAGCAGAATTGCCATATGACATATACCTACAGAAAAAGGCAAACAATGTCTACATGTTGCACAACTTTCAGATCCATAGAAAAATTACCTTAAATGAGGACAATGCAATACTTCATATCAACTAAAAATAAATAAATCATATCAAGCATTGGCAGGAAACGAAACAATCCCATGTGTATTTTTCCATGCTACCCAATGAGGATATGAATAGAATTTTGCAGTGCCATGTAAAATTGAACAGGAAGCGCATAAGATTGTCTAGTACAAGAATGGGAAGCATCAGGACAAACCCCATACAAAGTATCCAACTGTGAATAAATTAGGCCCATCCTTTGAACCGTCAAAATGGCTTTCTCCTCTAAATGGAACCATCAGGCATTTCCAATAATATTGGAAATTTGGCATTGTTAGAACTGGTAGTGATAGAACATAGCACTATCAGAAGCAAATGTCCATAGTGATCTTTCTTCATGGTAAAATAGTAATCGAAAGGTTTCTTTGTGCCCATTTGGGGGTTTGGTTATAGCTGGGATACAATGACCAATCTCCGTTGGTTTGTGTTGTCTTGTGTTTGGAAAACTTTTGTTCATGTGATTTCCTGTTGTAGTTCAGGTTTCTCATGGGTTCAGTTATTTTCTCATGGGAACATATACCACATGTAATAGAAAATAAATGCCACATGGTTTTTTTTATATCAAATTGTTTGATGCATAGGTCGATGCGTACTACTCTATGGACCCATGTGGGATCTCCCTTGGCGCCTTCTGTGTTCATGTGTTGCCTTGTGCCTCGAATTTCAATACATTTGGTGTTTACTTGGCTCTTGGTTGTATGCTTCATTTTGGAAAATTAATGATACATTCAGTATCTTGGTGGTTTTTCTATGATCTTAAAGAATATACAGGACCTGATTTTCCTTTTAATATAAGTTGTCTGACGCGAATGTAGTATGTGGATCACTTGATCGATGAACTTACCAAAATTCATCTTCAAAAATATTTTGAAATAAAAGGATATATGCTATGTGAAGTCCAATGGAACTATCATATCAACCACAAAAAATTAAATATCAAATTCGTCATTGTTATACTTACGATGAAGTTTACAGTACAATAATTTTACTTGAACATCCAAAAATTGATTTTCCTGTGGTTTTTCGATGCTTCTCTTATGCAAACACATCTTGGAAACTATAAGCATGACTTTTTTTATCTATTCCTTGATCGAAGATTCCGTTCACCTGTTTAATGAACTTCATAGTTACTGTTAATACCATCAATGGGGATTTCTTAACACCAATTCCCGCTTCCGAAAATTTCCATCCCCTTTCTTTTTTCCCTTTGCTTTCCCTTTCTGGTTACTTAGTCTTTTTTCAGAAAATGTCTAGGTGCGCGGGTTGGTGGATTCACGTGTTCATATTTACATTGATGCTTTAATATCATGAGTCTAACCAATCTCTTTCCCATTCCATATTCAACAACTTTTTTGGATCGCGGGTTCCCAGGTAGGTGGGCTCAACATTGTGTTTCCATTGTTCTGTCGCCTGCAAACAACACCCAGACTTCCTTGATCTACAAATTGACAACCAAATTCCCCTTTCTTTTTCTCCTTTACTTTCCCTTTCTGGTTACTTAGACATTTTTTCGAATGTCTCATGATTTTATATACAACACCCGAAGTTCCAAGATATACAAATTGACCGTCGAAGTTTGTCATTGTTCCTTGTTTCGTGTTACACATTTTTCAATCAAAAGTTCAGATAGATACAATTTGACCATCGAGACCTCACGTCTCCTGAGTATAACTTGTGGCCCTATTTTCAAGCCTGTCAATATGCCATGTTCTGAATATGTCTCATGCTTTTATATCATGAGTCTGACCCACCGCTTCCCCATTGCATACTTGGCCACTATTTCCATCGTCAATTCCCAACCAGGCTTTCTTAACATTGCACTTCCATTGTTCCGCGACCTACAAACAACACCCAAAATTATGTGATATACAAATTGACCGTCAAAATCCGTCATTGTGCCATGTTATGTGTTACACACTTTACATTCAAAAGTTCGGAGACATACAATTTGACCATCGACCCCTCACGTCTCCTGAGTATAACTTGTGACCATGTTTTGAAGCCCGATCGACCGCTTTCCATACTTGGCCATTTCTTGGAATCTCTTTCATGGGTTGGTGGATTCATGAAATTTCCAACGCTTAATATCTCTTCGCCATCCCCGCCACCTTAACACTTCTTTCTAGATATGCAATTATTAATGTTTAATTCTAATAGCTCATCGTGTAGGAATTACTAATATTGTCATTAATGTCTGAAAGGTTGGAGTAGATATGTCATTAATATTAATTAAACCAATATTTGAAAAGGGTTGTGTTATCATTTTCCAAGTGTTCATTTCAAGGATCATGCAATATATTTCGCACGTCGTCCAGTTTGCGACTTCATGAAATCTCCAATCCTTAATCGTTCTTCGTCGTCACTGCCACCTTCGCACTTTTTTCTACACAATTAGTAAGATTTAATTGTAACAACTCATTATACACGAATCATGGAGATTGTCATTGATCAACAAAAGGATCAAGGAGATCTCCCATTAATACACATTAAAGAAAGATTTTTGGAGGGTTATATTATTGTAACACCCCAGGTTTTGAACCCCCATTTTAAATAGTTTATTGTTACAATGTTGAGAGGCCAGAGTGCCCAAACAATTATTAAAAGGCCAGTGTGACCAAGACATGTAATGTTTTTATCATTATTAATGATAAATACATGTTTGGTTGCTAGACGAACAAGGACTAGAGTTATAGGGGGATATGATTCCACAAGAGAGTGGGCTTGAGGGGATAAATGTTTATTTACTATTTTAATTTCCCTTTTGTCTAAGGGAGGGGATCGGTTACGTTAGATTCTTTGGGAAGGCTAGGAGGTTCTTGATTCCCCATGAAGTTGCTTAAACCCACCTCTGGTCTAATGGGGGGGTTCGACTGATGTCTTGTTCATTGATTTCATGTATGTTCATTCATTTTCCTCATGCAATTTCATCCACTCACTAACCCATTCATTGATCCATCCTCATCCGCGTCTTGGCTTGGGAAAGGGAGCCTAACTGATGAATATTAGCCATAGGATAGTTGGTTGTAGTGGTCGTTGGTGTGATCCAACCATGATTTGAGGCATGCATGTCTGAGATGCGTTGGCATGTGTCCAGGGTTGCTCACAAATGCGAGTCCTGAGAGTTCCAGCATTGAGATTCTGGACCAGTTGCCCTAGAGCCCAAATAAGTAGAAGGATTACCTGAGGGACTGCATGGCAGAGAAGGGTGGAGGTTTGTTCTCTCAAGTGGTGCAAGCTGGGTAGAAGAGATTTGGGTACTTGGATTGTTGTGAGAGTTGGGAAGGTTGTGAGAGCTTGGGTGATGACCGGTTTGGGAAGCCAAGTAACACTCTGGAACCGTCCTTGTGGATTCATAGCCCTAGCTCGGGGGTGACGTTGTTGTTGAGATTGGGAACAATAGTGTATACAACTGGGTGGAACATCCTTGGTCTACAGCCAGTTGGAGTCATATTTCATTAAGATAAGTGCTCTCTGTTATGGTATCAATTTCATGTATATGAATGTATTTATGTTGTATATTTAATTATCATTTCATTGAATCTTTAGACTATCCATGCTTGTTGACTACTTTTGTGCATGTCGTTAAAGTCTTCTCTTTTATGCATCCTTAAATTTTAAAAAGGTATCGATAAGAGAAAGAAGTCCAAGGGTCGGCTTGAAGGTAGCATACCCTGGCCTGTGGGTGGCTGGGTATGTTACGGTTTGGTATCAGAGCTTCTGTTTGAAACACAAGCCCGGTATTGGCCAGGTCTATTGGTCAGAGTCTCGGGGTCGAGATCAAATTATGACCATGGAGTTGAAAATATCAGGAGGAATGGCATTGCAGAATATATGTAGGAGATAGAATGTCAAAGACCTCTGTAAGGGGTTTGAAGGATCGTGACCATCCCCTTCGAATTCGGGAGAGATCGCCACTGTAGAATCGAGAGAGATCTGGGATCATTGGATCGGAGGAAAGGCGAACATGGGTCATCCAATGAAAAGGAAGCAAGGGTGAAGGTCACAATCGTCAGATCCCATTGGAGAGTGAGATCAATGAACATGAGACATTGCGAGGAACCAAGTTGCATGGGAGATAATTTCCCAAGGCGGTCCCTCAATCCAAACCAAGGTTTCCCCAAGGGGTTACATGTCATCGTCAGGAGAATTGTGGGGAGAAAAGCAGGTTACTCCAAACCACCGATACGTGCCCTCGTGAATCTAAAGGCAATGAGTGATGTGACATGTTAGGGCTCGAACATCGAAACTTTGTATATCCAAAGTATATCTTGACCATCGATCACCAAGAGTTATGTGTCAGCAGATCAGTAACTCCATAGGAATCTGTTCGAGAGTTTTTCAGTTGAGATTTGAAACTCTCGAAGCCTGGAGAGCCAGAGAGCCGAAGTAAATCCCGATCGTCCGATCATATGAAATAGGTCTCAAGCGTCGGATCGTCCGAAGTAAATATCAAGCGTCGAATCGTCTGAGGTGAATCTGGTTCATCTGATCCAAAAGAGACGTGGCGTAAATCTGTGGATTTCGGGTGAAGACCCAAAGTAAGCCTTAACCGTCTGATTTAAGAGGACATGCGAAAGAATCTCGTATACTTTGAGGGGTTTGAAGTTTGATATTTCTGAAACCCAAAGACTCGAAAGGATCTTAGCCATTGATCTTTCGCGAGCCACGCGTCACTAGATCCAGGGATTTGGATAAAATATAGTGGGGCCAGATAAGTTTTGAAATTTGAGATTTCCGAAGTCCGAAGATCCAAAGTAAGCCTCAACCGTTAGATTAAGGAGGACACACGGTGCATATACATGGAATCTGGGTGAAGACCCGAAGTGAATCTTAGTCATCCAATCTAGGAGGACACATGGTGACAGATTGTCCAGGTCGGGAATTCAAAGTTCAGGAGAATTGGAAGTGTGCCAGTATGTATGGAAACTCCCAAAGTCCCGAAGCCCAAAGAGTCAAAGTGATGGGGCACGATGACATCACCAGGAGGTGATGTGGACCCCGTAATTTCTTGAAGTGATCTGGCTTGCAAACGTCACCTGGGATGACGTGGACACATAAGATGTGTGCCACGTGTCAGTAAGTTTTTATCATTTGGAGTATTGAAAATTCAGTTAGAACATGACACATGTCACCCGCCTGATTAGGCCACGTGTCTTCTTCTTGTATTTCTCCACGTGGTGACAGATCGTACAGTCAAGAGACTGGGCACTCCAGTGGGAAAAGATGTGACAGGTTGCGTTGGGTTGAAAAATCCCAAAGGTCTAAAGCCCGGAGTACATATCAACCGTTGATTCCAGAAGACACACGTCGAAGGATCGCCAACTTCGAGTAAAAACACTCTGGGAGAACATGCAAGAGGAAAGTTTGAAACTTACGAAGCCTGAATAATTGAAGTGATTCACCATTGTTTATCTATGGGAAGACACCCGTCATCAGATCATGAACTCCGAGTAAAAGCGTTTTGGGAGGAGACAAGTGAGGAAAGTTGATACTCCCGAAGCAGGGAGTCCCAAAGTGGATCTCGATCATTGATCATGAAAGAGGACGAGGACCATTGATTGAGTCATGGCTAAAAGTTCTGAAGTCCCAAAGCTTTGGACAAGCGCTTTTTTATCTAAGCACATGGTCATGGCCATGGTCATATGTAGATTGAGAGCTTAGGGAAGGAGGGATAAGGACCGAATTGGTGGTCTTCGAGATAGAAAAGTGATAAGGAAGGATTTAGCTGTAGTTTCTAGTCTTGGGCACCTAGGAAGGTGATTTGAAGGAAGCACTTGTGAAGGATGATTTTTTTTTTCAGCCAAGGATAATGGGACATTGATATTTTCAGAGAATGGGGATATGATCTCCATGAACAAAAAAAAAAAAAGAGACTTGTAGCATGGTTTGGCAATTTTTTTTATCATATGCATAATTATAAAAAAATGGTTGCTTGCACATTTTGCAGAATTAAGGGGCTTAAGCACATCAATTCAGGATGTGTATTGAGGAAATGGAAGAAGGTAAGGGATCCTCTAGTCATGATAAGGAGGTTGAAGGCTAGAATACTAGATTTGGTAATGCAGAGACAGAGTTGAATGGTCGTAAGGGAAAATGAGAGCAGGAAATGTTAATAGAAACGGTAAGAAGCCTGAATATGGAAGTGCAGAGCTACAAATCAGACAACGATAGATTGATGAGAGAGAAAAGTTAGATAAATGATTAAGTGTTGCAGAGCTTAAATCAGTTGCAGAGATAAACGAAGAAGGGATCAAACTCAAGACAAGAGGAAGAAGGCAGGTTCCATGAAAGAAGGGATGATCGTGGAAGAGCTGGTTATTCCAGAATTTCTAGCAGAGCTCATGGACACCACTCACCTCCTTACTCAGAAATAAATTTTTATGCATCGGATGATCCCGTAAGCAGTCCAGAGGTGTCTCCTGTCAGACACCAAATAAGGAAGTAAGAGGTAGATAGTTTGCAAGGATATTTGAGGAAGCTCAAGCCACCTTCCTTTGAGGGTGAAAGAGAAAGGGAAGATGATGCCAAAGCATGGTTTCTTGGCCTCAAAAGATATTTTTAGTTGCACAACTATTCATCAAATCTGGAAGCCAGGATTTCCACCTACCATTTACATGGGAAAGATGCAATGTGGTGGGACCAATTGAAGTAAGTGGAACACATTAATGAGATTAGAATCACTTGGAAGCAGTTTAGGAAGTACTTCCAGAAGGAGTATCTCTCATATCATTTCTATGACAAGAAAATGTAGGAGTTCTTTGAACTCAGGTTGGGAAGCATGACTATGGAAGAGTACGAGAAGAAGTTCTTGGGATTGTTAAAGTATGTCAGGTTCATTGGTGATGAGAAAGTGAAAATACAAATATTTCTAAGTGAAATGCCAGCCTTTTATAAGGAAAATATCAAGTATCATGAGCCCAAGACATTGACCGAAGCCATCAGGAAGGCTAAATACATGTATGAGCAAGGCTAGGGAAGAGAATCTCTGCAGAAATATTGGAAGGACAAGAAAAATGTGAAGTCTGATCAGAGGAGGAAAGGATTCAAGCCTTCCTTCAATAGGAATGAGCCTAATAGAAATCATCAAGATCAATATTCTAAGGGATATTTCAAAAAGGAAGATTCCTAGGGAAAAGGGGAAGACCACCAATCCAATGGTGGGGAGGCAAGGAAGATCACATGTACAAGGATTTCCCACACAAAAAGGATAGAGTGAAGACTATGCACAACATCCAAGAAGCTACAAGAGTTGAAGATATGGGAAGAGTCTGTGTAGCTTTAAATGATCGAAAAGCAAAGTACCAGTCCAATATGATCGAGGTGGAAGGTAAGATCATAAATCATCTTGTTGTTATTTTGATTGATTTAGGAGAAAGTCATTACTACATTGATCCTAAGATAGTGGATAAATTACATTTGGAGAAAAGTAAACTTGGAAAAGAAAGTTTGGTTCAGTTAGCCACTGGAACCAAAAGAAGAATCCATGATATGGTCAGAAGTTGTTCCATAAGTCTTAATGGTGTGAATACTAGTATGGATCTAAATATCATACCATTGTTGTCTTATGATATTCTAATTGGAATGGATTGGTTGGAAAAGCATCATGTTGTCCAAGATTGTCATAACAAGACATTTACATGTCTTGATGGAAATGGAAAACAAATCATTGTGAACGGAGTCCCAAGACCCATCGCTATAAGGGAGATTACAGCCTTACAGCTAAAAATATGTTTGAGGAAAGGATGTCAATTGTATGAGGCTCATGTGGAAGAGACAGATAATACAAAAGGGCCAAGCCTCAAAGATTTCTTAGTACTACAGGAATTTGAAGATGTATTCCAAGAAATACCAGGATTTCCACCGAGGAGGGAGATAGATTTCTCAAGTGATTTAGTGCCAGGAGATGCCCAGTGTCAAAGAATTACAAATGAAGTTGGAGGAATTGTTGAAGAAAGGGTACATACGTCCAAGTGTTTCACCTTGGAGAGCACCAGTACTTTTCGTCAAAAAGTAAGATGGAACCTTGAGGTTGTGTATTGACTTCTGACAGTTGAACAAGTACACTATAAAGAACAAGTATCCTCTACCCCGAATTGATGACCTCTTTAATCAACTAAGAGGAGAAAAGATATTCTCAAAGATTGACCTGAGGGCAGGATACCATCAGTTAAGAATCAAGGAAGAAGACATTCGTAAGATAGCCTTTAGGACCAGGTATGGGCATTATGAATTTGTAGTGGTGCCATTTGGACTGACCAATGCACCAGTTGTCTTCATGTGCTTAATGAATGGCATATTCAGGAACTATTTGGATAAGATTTTCATAGTATTCCTGGATGACATACTTATCTATTCTAAGTCTGAAGAGGAGCATGAACATACTTAAGACTGGTGTTGCAAGTACTGAGATAACATCAGTTGTATTCCAAGTTGAGTAAGTATTATTTCTATCAAAAGAAGATCCATTACTTGGGACACATTATTTCAGAGTAGGGCATAGCAGTAGATCCAAAGAATATCAAAGCCATTAAAGGATGGCCAACACCCAGAAATGTGTCAGACATTAGATCTTTTATGGGATTAGTTGGCTACTATAGAAGGTTCATAGTAGGGTTCTCTAAGATT
>SNQJ01S0057411.1:30386-42690 GCA_010110895.2 Picea sitchensis
GGGGGGGTTGGTTGATGGTTTGTTCCCTAATTGCTTGTTCAATCATTTTTTCTCTTATTCATTACTCCATTTGATCATTGATTCATGCGTTCATTCGCTTGCTCACTCGTTCATTCATTCCATCTTTACCTATCCACTCATTGATCCATCCTCACCCACGTATTGATTTGGGAAAGGGAAATGAACTGTCGAAGATTAGCCACGGTATTGTTGGTTGTAGTGGTCGTTGGTGTAATTCAGTCGTGAATTGAGGCCTACATGTCTAAGATGCATTGGTCTGTGTCCAGCGTTGTTCACAGCTATGAGTCCTAAGAGTTTCAACATTGAGATTCTGGACCAGTTGCACTGGAGCCCAAAATAAGAAGAAGGATTGCCTGAGGGACTGCATGGCAGAGAAGGGTGGAGGTCCATTCTCTTGGGTGGTGCAAGCTGGGTAGAAGAGAGTTGGGTGCTTGGATTGTTGTGAGTGATGGGAAATATTGTGAGAACTTGAGTGCTGACTGGTTTGGGAATCCAAGTAACACTCTAGAACCATCCCTATGGATTCATAGCCCTGGCTCGGGGGTGACACCGTTGTTTATATTTGGGAACAATAACGTCTACGGTTGGGTGGAACGCACTTGGTCTACAACCAATCGGTGTCTTCTTTTATAAAGATAAGTGCTCTCTGTTATGGTATTATCTACCTGTATATGAATGTATCCCGTTGTGTATTTATTTATCATTTGATTACATCTTTAGAATATGGATGCTTGTTGGTTATTGTTGTGAATGTTGTTAAATCCTCTTTCTTTTATGCATCCTTACTAATTTAAAAGGTTATCGGTAAGATAAAGAAGTCCAAGGGTGAGCTTGAAGGTGGTGTACCTCGGCTTGTGGGTGGTCGAGTATGTTATAGATTGGTATTAGAGATTTTGGTTGAAACACCAGGCCGGTATGGGTTGGGTCTGTTGGTCAGAGTCTCATGGTCGAGATCGAATTATGACCGTGAAGTTGAAAATATCAGGAGGAATGGCATTGCAGAATCTATGCAAGAGTTAGAATGTCATAGATCCTTGGTAAGGGTTCGAAGGATCGTGACTGTCTCCTTCGAATTCATGCGATTGCCACTATGGGATCAAGAGAGATCCGGGATCGTTGGATCGGAGGGCAGGCGAACGAGTGTCTTTCGATGAGGGTGAAGAAAATGTTAAGTCACAACCGTCATATCCCATTGGAGAGAGATATCGATGGCCAAAAGGCATTACGGGGGCCCAAGTTGCACGGGAGTTAATTTCCCAAGGCGATCCCACAATCCAAACCACGGTTTCACTGAGGGGTTACATGTCAGCGTCAGGAGAATTGGGGGGTGAAAGGCGGGTTACTCTAAACTATTGATGTGTGCCCCCCGAAAATTGAAAGGGATTAAGTGATGTGACATGTTAGTGCCCGAACATTGAAACTCGAAAGAGCTAAAGTAGATCCATACCATTAATTGAATTGGACACGCAGTAGGAGATCATGCACTTTGGTGGATAACCACTTTGAAAGAAAGACGGATGCGAAAATCTAGAACTCCCAAAGGCCCAAAGCTCGAAGTTCGACTAGATCGTCCATCAACAAGGACACATGGTGCTAGATCTCTCACTTCGGAGACTTAGTACTCCAGAAGGTTTTGCAGAGTGAAGCACTAGGGAAAGAATTACCCAAAGTCCTGGAGTAATTGAGGACTATTGATCTCCAATCAACAAGAACCGTTTATCTTTGCAGAAGTATCTCCCGAAGTCTTGAAGTTTGGGGTTAATACGGATCGTTTGATAAGGGAGACACATGTTGACAGATTGTCCAGTTTGGGAATTCTGAGTTCGGGAAAATTGGAAGTGTGCTAGTGTGGAAACTCTCAAAGCCCGAAGAGCCGAAGTGGTGGGGCACGATGATGTCACCTGGAGGTGATGTGGACCCCATAATTCTGAAGTGACGCAGCTTGCAGACATCACATAGGATGACGTGGACACATGGGATGTGTGCCACATGTCAGTAATTTTTGACCATATGGAGGATTGAAATATCAATTAGAACGTGAAAGGTGTCACCCGCCTGATTGGGCCACGTGTCCACTTCTAGTATTTCACCACATGGTGACAGATCATGTAGTCTGGAGACTAGGCATTCCAGAGGAAAAATATGTGACAGTTGGCATTGGGTCGAGAACTCCCGAAGAGACGAACTGATTCACAGCCATTGATCTGTGAGAGACACACGTCGATGGATCGTCGACTTCAGGTGAAAGAACTCTAGGAGAAAGTGAAGGTGGAGAGTTTGAAACTCTCGAAGCCCAAAGAGCCAAAGCGATTCATAGTCGTTGATATGCGGGAGGACACACGTCAGCATATCGTGAACTCCGGGTGGAACTGTTCTAGGAGAAATCAAGCAGGGAAAATTGAGACTCTCAAAGCGCAGAGTCCCAAAGTCGATCTTGATCGTTGATCGTGAATGAGTATAAGGAACGTTGATCGGGTTATTGTTGAAGGTTCCAAAGTTTTGAAGTCCCAAAGACCTGGATAATCACTTTTTCATCTAAGTGCAGGGTCATGACCATGGTCACATGCAGTTGAGAGATGAGGGAAGAAGGGCTAATGGTCGAATTGGTTTTTTTCGAGACAGAAAAGTGCTAAGGAAGGATTTAGTTGTGGTTTCTAGTTCTGGTCAGCTGGGAAGGTTGTTTGAAAGAAGCACCTGTGTAGAATTGAATTCTGTATAGGATAAAGGATAACATGGAAGTTTTATACAGTGCAGATTGATACATCTATGTTCTTCATGAATTGAGAAGAAAAAGGACTTGTAACATGGTTTGGCAAATTTTTTTTACCATATGCATAATTCTAACAAAATGGTCACTTGCACATTTTGCAGAATCAAGGGGTTTAAACACGTCAACTCAGAATGCATATTGAAGAAATGGAAGAAGGCGAGGGAGCCTCCAGCCATGATAAGGAGGCCGAAGGCCAAAATACCATAGTTGGTAATGCAGAGACAGAGTCCAATGGATGCAAGGAAAGAGGAGAGAAGGAAACATTAATTGAAACTGTAAGAAGCCTAAAAATAGAAGTGCAGAGCTACAAAGAAGACAATGAGATACTGATGAGAGACAAAAGTCAGATAAATGCTCGAGTGTTGCAAAGCTTAAATCAGTTGCAGAGGCAAATGAAGAAGGGATCAAACTCAAAACAAGAGGAAGAAGGTAGGTGTCATCAAATAAGTGAGGATCGTGGAAGAGATGGTTATTCGAGAAGTTCCAGCAGAACTCATAGACAACACTCACCTCCTTACTCAGAAAGAAAGTTTTATGCATCAAAAGATTCCATAAGCACTCCATAGGTGTCTCTTGTGAGGCACCAGAGAAGGAGACATGAAGTGGACAGTTTGCAAGGAGAGATAAGGAATCTTAAGCCACCATCCTTTGATGGTGAAAAATAAAGGGAAGATGATTCCGAAGCATGGTTTCTTGGACTCATGAGATATTTTCAATTGCATAACTATTCATCAAACTTGGAAGCCAAGATTGCCACCTACCATTTACACGGGAAAGATGCAATGTGGTGGGATCAATTGAAGCAATTTGAACATGTTAATGAGAATAGGATCACTTGGAATCATTTCAAGAAGTACTCCCAGAAGGAGTACCTCTCAGATCATTTCTATGAGAATAAAATGTAGGAGTTCTTTGAACTCACGCTTGGAAGCATGAGTACGGAAGAATATGAGAATAAATTCTTGGGATTGTTAAAATATGTTGGGTTTATAAACGATGAAAAGGTAAAGATACTGAGTTTTTTGAGTGGATTTCCAACCTTCTATAAAGAAAATATTAGGTATGATGAGCCCAAGACCTTGATTGAGGCCATCAGGAAGGCTAAATACCTATATGATCAAGGACAAGGAAGAGAATCCCTACAGAAATATTGGAAGGATAAGAAGAAGGATAAGTTTGATCAGAGAAGGAAAGGATTCAAACCTCCCTTCAATAGGAATGAGCCTAATATAAATCATCAAGATCAATATGCTAAGGGTGAATACAAGAAAGAAGACTCCTTGGGAAAAAGAGGAAGACCACCTATCCAATGTTAAGGATGCAAAGAAGATCACCTGTACAAGGATTTCCCACACAGAAAGGATAGAGTGAAGACTGTGCACAACGTCTAATAGGATACAACATTCGAAGATATGGGAAGAATCTATGTAGCTTTAGATGATCGACAAGAAGAGTACCAGCCCAATATGATCGAGGTGGAAGGTAATATAATAAATCATCTTGTTGTTATTTTGATTGCTTCAGGAGAAATTCATTGCTACATTGATCCTAAAATAGTGGATAGATTACATTTGGAGAAAAGTAAGCTTGGAAAATCAAGTTTGGTTCAACTAGCCACTGGAACCAAAAGGAGAATCCATGATATGGTCAGAGGATGTTCCATAAGTCTTAATGGTGTGAATACAAATGCTGACCTAAATATCATACCATTGGGGTATTATGATATTCTAATTGGAATGGATTGGTTGGACAAGCATCATACTATCCTGGATTGGCATAGCAAGACATTTACATGTCTTGATCGAGATGGAAAACAAAGCACTGTGAAAGGAGTTCCAAGACCCATCTCTATAAGGGAGATTTCAACCTTACAACTAAAGAGATGTTTTAGAAAAGGGTGTCAATTGTATGCAGCTCATGTGGAAGTGACAAAAAATAAAAAGGGGCCAAGACTTGAAGATTTCTCGACACTACATGAATTTGAAGATGTATTCCGAGAAATACCAGGTTTGCCACCAAGAAGGAAGATTGTTTTCTCAATTTATTTAGTGCCAAGAGCTTCCCCGGTGTCAAAAACACCTTACAGAATGAGCACCCTAGAGTTAAAATAATTACAAATGCAGTTAGAGGAATTGTTGAAGAAAGGGTACATACATCCAAGTGTTTCACCTTGGGGGGCACCAATACTTTTTGTCAAAGAAGGATGGAACCTTGAGAATGTGTATTGACTTTAAAAAACTGAACAAGTATCCTCTACCCAGAATTGATGACCTCTTTGATCAGTTAAGAGGAGCAAGGATATTTTCAAAGATTGACCTAAGGTCAGGATACCATAAGGTAAGAATAAAGGAAGAAGACATTCATAAGACCACCTTTAGGACCAGGTATGGGCATTATGAATTTGTAGTGGTTCCATTTGGATTGACCAATGCACCAACTATATTTATGTGCTTAATGAATGACATATTCATAAATTATTTGGATAATTTTGTCATAGTGTTCTTGGATGAAATACTTATCTATTCTAAGTCTGAAGAGGATCATGAACATCACTTAAGACTGGTATTGAAAGTGTTGAGATAAAATTAGTTGTATGCCAAGCTGAGTAAGTGTTATTTTTATCAAAAGAAAATCCATTATTTGGGACACATTATTTCATAGCAGGGCATAACAGTAGATCCAAAGAATATTGAATCCATTAGAGGATGGCCAAGACCCAGAAATGTGTCAGAAGTCAGATATTTTATGGGACTAGCTGGTTACTACAGAAGGTTCATAGTAGGGTTCTCTAAGATTTTTCATCCCATCACTTCTTTGCAAAAGAAGGGAACTAAATTTGAATGGACACCTAAGTGTAAAGAGAATTTTAATTTGTTGAAGGAATTACTTACTAGTGAACCTGTGTTAAAGATTGTTGACCCAAATGAAAGTTTTGTGGTATGTACAGATGCATGTAAGGAAGGAATTGGGGGAGTCCTCATGAAAAATGGACATGTCATTCGTTATGAGTCCAGAAACCTTAAGGAGCATGAGAGGAACTATTCCACACATGACTTGGAGATTGATTCCATTGTCCACACCTTGAGGATGTGGAGGCATTATCTCACAGGGAAGAGATTTGAATTAAGGACAGACCACATTGGCCTGAAGTATCTTTTTGAACAACTAACCATGAATGCCAAGAAAACAAGATGGATGAAATTTTTAGGTGAATGTGACTTCGATATCAAGAATATCAAAGGAAAAGAGAATAAATTTGTTGATGCACTTAGTAAAAGATTGCATCTCATGCATGTTGTTGTTGTCAGTATGCATCAGTCAGACTTGAAGAAAATAATTTTAGATGGGTTTGTTACAGATCAACATTACCTACAGGTAAAGGAAATCTTACAACAAGGATATGTACAACAACAAATAAAGGAGTATGAGATAAAGGAAGTGGATTACTCATGCATAAGAATAGAATCTATTTTCCTAGTTCCAAAGAACTGAGGAATTTGGTATTGAAGGAAATGCATGATCTTCCTTATGTTGGACATCATGGTTATCAAAAAATGATTACAATAGTAAGAAGCCAATTCTTTTGGATGGGAATGAAAAAGGATGTTGTTGATTACATCACTCAATGTATGGAATGTCAGAAGGTGAAAGATGAACATATGCATCCAACAGGGTTGTTACAGCCTTTACCCATCCCAAAGAAGAAATGGGAAGTGATCACCATGGATTTCATCACTGGATTACCAAGAACAAATAAGCAACATGATTCAATCATGGTGGTGGTTGAAAAATTAACAAAGGCTAATCATTTTTGTTCATGTAAAAACAACACATACAATGGATAACATTGCAAAAAGTTACATGTGAGAGATTGCTAGGTTGCATGGGATACCTAGGACAATTGTCTCAGATAGAGATACAAATTTTACCTCCAATTTATCGAGGGGATTGTTTAAAGGATTTGGTACAAATATAAACTTTAGCACAACATACCATCCCCAATCAGATGGAAAAACAGAGAGGCTCAACCAAATAATTGAAGATATGATGAGAATGTATGTGATGGATAAGCCATCCAAGTGGGAATATTACTTGCACTTGGTCTAGTTTTCATATAATAATGGGTATCATGCTTCGTTGATAATGATCCCATTTGAAGCCTTGTATGGTAGGAAATGAAATACTCCAATGAGTTGGGACAACCCAGCAGATAGAGTGGTACTTGGGCCAGAGTTGCTCAAGGATATGGAAGACCAGTTGGTTAAGATCAAGCATAATTTAAAGGAAGCTCAGGATAGAAAGAAAGTTTATGCAAATAAGAAAAGGATAGCTAGAGAATTTAAAGTAGGGGAGCATGTGCTTCTGAAAGTGAAACCAAAGAAAAGTTCTTTGAAATTGGGTAGTTGTGCAAAGCTGGCAGCCAGATTCTGTGGTCCATTTGAAATATTGGACAGAATAGGGCCATTTGCATACATGCTTGCATTGCCTGCTTCCATGAATGTGCATAATGCATTTCATGTCTCTTTGCTAAAGAAATATGTACATGATCCTAACCATGTTATTGATTGGCGTCTGATTCAGGTAGAGACAAAAGGATACTTTCAGGTTCAGCCAGTGCGGGTATTGGACAAAAAGGTCAAAATGCTCCGGAATCGAGTTATGGAGCTGGTAAAAGTTCAGTGGACCTACTACGGTCCTGAAGATGATACCTGGGAGCATGAATATGCCATGCAGGTAGATTTCCCATATCTTTTTGAATAAATTTTGAGATTTTGATCTCTATTTTGTATATGCACTGAGGACAGTGCCAAAATAAGGGGGAGGGGATATAACACCCCAGGTTTCAAACCCCCATTTTAAATAATGTATTGTTACAATGTTGAGAGGCCAGAGTGCCCAAACAATTATTAAAAAGGCCAGTGTGCCCAAGAAATGTAATGTTTTGATCATTATTAATAATACATACATCGCTAGCTACTAGACAGACAACGACTAGAGTTATAAGGGGCTATGATTCCACAAGAGAGGGGGATTGAGGGGATAAATGTTTATTTCCTATTTTAATTACCCTTTGGTATAACGGGGTGGATCAGTTATGTGGGATTATTGGGGAAAACCAAGAGGTTCTTGATTCCCCATGAATTACTTAAACCCACCTCTAGTCAGATGGGGGGGGGTTCCATTGATGGCTTGTTCGTTGATTGCTTGTTCGCTCATTCATTCTCTTATTGATTACTCCATTTGATCACTGATTCATGCATTCATTTTCTTGTTAATTCGTTCATTCATTCCATCCTTACCTATCCACTCATTGATCCATCCTCACCTGCATCTTGATTTGGGAAAGGGAAACGAATTGTCGAATATTAGCCATGGTATTGTTGGATGTAGTGGTCGCTGATGTAATCCAGCCATGACTTGAGGCATGAATGTCTAAGATGCGTTGGCTTGTGTCCAACGTTTTTCACATCTGCAAGTCCTGAGAGTTCCAACATTGAGATTCTGGACCAGTTGCACTGGAGCCCAAAATAAGGAGAAGGATTGCTTGAGGGACTGCGTCGTAGAGAAGGGTTGAGGTCTATTCTCTTGGGTGGTGCAAGATGGGTAGAAGAGAGTTGGGTACTTGGATTGATGTGAGTGTTGGGAAATCCTATGAGAGCTTGAGTGTTAACTGGTTTGGGAATCCAAGTAACATTATGGAATTGTCCTTATGGATTCATAGACCCGGCTCGGGGGTGACACTGTTGTTGAGATTTGGGAATAGTAGCGTCTATGGTTGGGTGGAACATCCTTGGTCTGCAGCCAGTCAGTGTCTTATTTTATAAAGATAAGTGATCTGTGTTATGGTATTATCTACCTGTATATGAATGTATTATGTTGTGTATTTATTTATCGTTTGATTACATCTTTAGAATATGCATGCTTGTTGGTTATTGGTTTGCATGTCATTAAATCATTTTTCTTTTATGCATCCTTACTAATTTAAAAGGGTATCAGTAAGAGGAAGAAGTCCAAGGGTGGGCTTGAAGGTGGCATACCCTAACCTGTGGGTGGTCGAGTATGTTACATTTTTCACCTTAGGTCTTTGCAATATGTTAAGATTGTCGGAGCCAACATTGACATTCAGAGGAGAAGACTCCAAGCAGTTCCTAAAAAACCATAATAATGCGTTGGACCTCTTTCCCGAGTTCCTGTAAGACTCAATGACAGTTCCTGAAGATATTACAAGCTTGCAGTTTAGTTCATTTAGAAATCCATTCCAAGAAATTGCCTGGATGTTTACAAGAATAATGGGACAGGAATCCACAACAAGTATTTCATGCATGGTTCTTTATATTTTGTATTTCACAGTCAAGGAACAAGCCATTTTTTATTGGGGGAAGCTAATTTCCATTGAAATCTGCTCCCAATTGTCAATCTTCAAAAAGGATAAGAAATGTTATATGTCATCCTACTTGGTTTTCGCGATAGCGCATTGCTATCTGTTTCCAAAATTGTTTGTGTCAAAGAAGGTAAACTAGGAATTCGACCCAGAAACCTTCTGGTACCAGGCCTTATGGAGGAACAAGTCCTCCCACTATTTTTATGAGGTTTTTAATGACTTTGTCTCTATTTTCAAATATTTATTATTAGGAAAGGGTGCTCCCCGCATGTCTGACCAGGAAACCAAGTTTTTGGACATGAAGGGGCACTTGAACAAATGGAGAATTACAGTGTGATAAGTATTTTTTCTCCAAGGAAAATCCTGCTTTCCTTCCATGTCACATTACGAACATAATGTTTGTTACAAAAATAGCAAGGCAATAAAACTACTGGTTGCATCTATTCCATGAGAAGAGTAAAAAACAGTTCATTCCTCTACCTTGGAAAGTCGGGGACTTCGTGTTGAGGAACGTCAACAAAATTGACGAATTCACAGCCCATTTCAACAACTTGAACCTAAGATATGCTGAAAAGCTAAGAGGGTTCGACCCTAATGGAATTTTTTTAGAACATTTACTTGCAGTTAGCTTCAACAATTATTTTTTCCAGAGATGCCTGAGCCAAAATAGAGGCACTTGCGACAACACTCCTTCTTCTAACGTCGACGACCTAGAGACATTGCAAAGCACCACTGAATTGTACAAGCAACAAGGAAAAGGCCCCAGTGAGAAGAGTGTTCAATCCCTGGGTACCACTCCCAAGAGTATGACATCCTGGAGCATTGCTCCAATGGCCCACCCTAGTAAGAAATCAACCCAAAATTCTTCAAACAGAGGAGGAGATAACAACCCTCCTCGCACTAAAATTGATAGTTCTCACAAGATTCTTGTGAAGAAGAAGAGAAAAAAAATTGTAGGGAAAGCGAAAGAGATCGAAATTGAGAGTGAGAACATGGAACTTGAGACTGATATGGATAGTGTATTCCACAACGTTGATCATCCTGGGGACGCGATCCAGCATAGTCACCCAATGGAAATAACTGAGAGCAAAATTTTTAACGAAGATGAATCCTTTGTATTCCAGAGCGTTGTTTTTTACAATGGGTCTAAAAATTTAATTATTGAAAAGAGAGATGTAAAAAACAAGAAAGAGAAATCTCGTTCAGAGGTTAACCTTGGGAACATGCGGTTATCCCAAATCTCCCGACTTGACCGAGAAACTAGAGATGCTCTTGATGATTCCATTGGAGGAATTGAGTCTGAGAATTCCAGACTAAAGGACCGAGTCAAGGAATTGGAGGAAGATTTGATTCCTATGCCATTGCTTGCTAGTCCTTTAGCAATAGCCATGCCTGCCACCCCTGCAACCAATTTAAAAGGATCCTCCAGCCTCCTTGCATCGTGTAGAGTTTATTTCGAGAAGAATATCAAGAAGAGAATGGAGCTAATTATTGAGGCCTGGGAAGCATCACAAAGTATGGCTTCCCTTGGAACAAGGGCACATGCTTTGCATGAACATTTGCAGGTGTATTTTAAAAATAAAGAATGTTTCTATTTAAAAATGGTTGGTCACCCTTTTGGCATCCATGTCAACAACATGACAAATATGAGAAGAAGACAAGAAGATCTCCCCTCCCAAAAATGGATCATTCAATTAAATGCATGTTGTAAAGAGAATGTGAATAACCTGCATCTCATTGTCCAATCATGTGAACAAGCCATATCAAAGAAAGAAGAATTATTCAGAAAGCTGACCAAAATAGACTTAACCGGAAGTACCAACGAGGTCCAAGACCCCAACTTAATCGTCAACTCCTTGCCCTTAACTAAGAAATCCTTTGATAAACAAGTTGATATTTTTAAGGGGTTGTCTTTAGAAAAGTTTTACAACATCCTTGAATATGGTGAAGATGATGTGGACAACTAGCTAGTCGACTATTTGGTACAGAATGAATAAATTGATCAGGATTTGCGTAATCTTTCTATCAATCTAAGGGAATTATAAAAGGATATTTTCAACATAAAAATCTAGGATGAGATCAACGTGCCCCCCTTGAGAGGCTACATTGAAGAATGGGTCCAAAGGGAAATGGAGAAGCTCGTCGACGAAGGGAAACAGACAGTTGGCACGATTCCAGTAGTCGTCAATGACAACAATAAAAAGTCATCAACAAGCAAATAGAAAAGGGGGAGATATGTACCATCGGTGTAAGTCTATATTGATCACATCCTGCTTTGTTTATCAATCCATTTACTCCACCTTTTTAAATAGAAATGTTTAGCCAAATACTGATACCTTCCAATTTCTTCTTTTTAGGTCTTGCTCTCTACCGTCACCCACTTCTTCTTTCTACAGTCCTATTTCTTGTACATATTTCTCTTATGGTCTGTGGGATCCTCAATCCCAGTCTATATGAAAAACTCATTTAAATTTCCAGGAATATGTAACAGACAATATTATTTTTTGATATATTTCAAATAAAACTATTTTTATCTCCTTTTATATTTATGTGCTTAGAAATTTTTATCTTCAACTATGTTGAATGTCAAGAGATTGTGTTTATTTAATTTGAATGTAACTTTATATGTGTCTTGTGTGTTTTATCTTTTTCTCATGCATATATTTTTCTCTTTCTATGCATATAACTTTATTTGTCCTTACACATATAGAGACACACAAGCCAAATTATATGTTTAAAGAAGTGACTATGAAAATTGTACTTAACTCTAACCAGTTGGAATTATATAGAAATCATTATGAATGAATTTCATAAACACATTGAAGAGATAAAACATGCAAGGTAGGAATGGAAATTTCGAGCATAGCAATTTAGACTACTGGTAAAAAATAAAGGCAAGATGGATTATATACTTTCAAAAAATAAATGGTTTCAATGCTAGAATTTCTCTAGAGGCCACGTGTCATTTCCTACATGGATACTGCCTATGATTCATGTTTCTTGCCACGTCTCCGCTGCCATTTCCATTTTCCTCCTCTACTTTTTCCCCATCCCTGTACATTTATTCCCAATTCAACCTGGCAGACATTGTGCTGCCATGCATCACTTGTTTACTTTTAGAAATGGGAGAG
>SNQJ01S0057411.1:43184-73887 GCA_010110895.2 Picea sitchensis
TCTTATTCATTGATTGGTAAGAGGCATTATGAGTGTGAATATTTATTATTAAAGAAGGATATCTTGGTTGAGTTTCTTTTAACTTTTTGAAAAGTTAGATCCTTTATTTTGTGACACATGGACCAAATTACTTAGCAATAAGAAATAGGAGTTGTTATGATGCCAATCCATTCTTGCGGGATGAGGTAATTTTGTCTATTTTGTTTTCTTAGTATTAAATTGTTGGATTTTTCAACATTGTTTTCTTCAGTATTAGTATTAAATTGTTGGATTTTTCAACATTGTTTTCTTCAAGGTTTGAATCTAGATTTAATATTTGAATTTAAAGAAGAAATTATTGAGAATTAAATATTTGAAATATTGCAGATATTAATTCGATTCATATATGATTATTTTCTATAGGGTAGTTAAACAATGATGTTTTATTAAATAAAGGGAGACAAGTTCAAACTCGATCATCCTCATTTTTGTATCATTTCTATTTATAAAAGGAGGAAGATGACACATTGAACAAGGTTTCGACATTGTTTAATACAATTGTTGTTATTTCAACAATATTTTGTATCAAACAGTATTGAAGCTTGTATTCTTGGCTTCTATAGCCAAGAAAAACAAGAGGACCAAACCTCTATATTTGGCCTCCTTAGTGACGACCCACCAGGGACTAGTTTCCTTAGTTTTTGTATCAATGCATAAAAACCTAAAGACTAGTTTTTTTAATACATAAATTTCCAACACACACTTGTTTGTCCCCTAAGCACACAAGTTAGACAAATAGAAACAATTTTATTTTTCCTTGTGGGACTGCATCACCATCTCTTTCACGCAATTTGTAGATATGCATAGTAATTTTTAATTTGATTAGTTCAAATTTTGTTTAATATGATTATGCAGATTCCCCACCAAACTAGAGCAATGCATGATAGAAAATAATAAGCCTAACACCTTTATATATGATCACATGATGAAAATTAGGTTTACACATCTACCCTAATTTTTCTATCACTTAGCATTTACATGAGTACTCTAACAAGAAAATTGAATAACAACTCCTCGCAAATTTAATATCTTCTCCTTCCGATCAAATATCTTCTTTCAATCATTGGAGTAGTGATCCCCTAAGCAGTTGGATCTCTACAATATAGATAGAGAAGGATATTTTTGGGTCATTATCTATTTTGGAGCACATAACATTACCCTAGATAAATGTATTATTTCCATCATGTAGATATCTCACATGAGCATCAAATCATGGACCAATAGTAGTCTGTATACACTAGTGATGTTCATCTACAAAATCATGGCCCCTCATAGGTGCATCCAAATGAAGATGATTTCCTCACAAATTTGGAAATTTAGTTTTTCCATCAACAACATTAGTTTTAGTAGCAATATGTTTTATAGGGTTTAGTCACTTATATGGAAGACATGAAGGTCAACATCTCCAAACCCAGGCTTCCATATAGCTTGCATTGGGATCCTAAGGCCGCTCTCCCTTAGTTTGCAGGTGTAACACCCCGAGTTTTGAGCCCTATATTAAATAATGTATTTTTCAAGTGTTGAGAGGCCAGAGTGCCCAAAAAATTAAAAGAGGCCAGTGTGCATAAGAAATGTAATGTTTTGATCATTATTAATAATAACTACATCGTTGGTTGCTAGATGGACAAGGACTAGAGTTATAGGGGGATATGATTCTGCAAGAGAGGGGGCTTGAGGTGCTAAGCATTTATTTTATATTTTATTCTCCATTTTTTCTTAATGGAGAATAGAAGTTACATGAGCTTCTTGGGGGAAGGCCATGAGTTTCTTGATTCCCAAGAATTTCATAAACTCGTCCCTTGTATGTTGGGTGGGTTCGTCGTTGGTTCTCTCTCTCACTCATGTTCTCGTTCTTCTTCTTCTGTTGTTTTCCTCACTCATGAACTCATGAACTCATGCATTCACTCGTTCACTCACTTGCTCATTGTTCACCCCTCTCGTGGAGATTCCACTCCATTCATTCTTTCACCCACACATCTTTATACCTTTGTGTCTTGGCTCGAGAAAGGAAGGTGAATTGTTGAAGTGAAGCCATGGTATTGTTGGTTGTATAGATTATTGTTGTAAGCCAGCCATGAATCGAGGCCTACATGTATGAGATGTTTTGGCCTATGTCTAACTTTTCTCACAACTGTGAGTCCTGAGATTCCTAGCATGGATATTCTGGACTAGCTGCATTGGATCCCTAGAAGGAGAAGGATAGCATGAGGGACTACATGGTAGAGAAGGGAGGGGGTCCATTCTTTTGGGTTGTGCAGGCTGGGTAGAAAAGAGTTGGGTACTTGTATTGTTGTGAGTGTTGGGAATCTTGTGAGAGCTTGAGTGCTAACTGGTTTGGGAAGCCTGTGAGATATTGAATGCTAACTGGTTTGGGAAGTTGAGTAAGACTCTAAAATCGTCCTTGTGGATTCATAGCCCTATCTCGGGGTGACATTGTTGTTGATACTTGGAACAATATTGTCTATGGTTGGGTGGAACGTCCTTGGTCTCCAGCCAATCGATGTTTTCTTTTATTATTAAAGCTATCTGCTCTCTATTAAAGTATTATTTATCTATGTATGATTTATTCCATTGTGTATGTATTTATCGTTGAATTCAATATTTAGAATATGCATTCTTGTTGGTTATTGTTGTGCATGTCGTATGTTTCATTTATTTTATGTTTAGCATCAATATTGATCAATGCATGTGAATATTTCATGCATCCTTGATATTTAAAGTTAGAACAGGTGTTGAATTAGTCTAGAGAAGGACTATAAGTTAGCGTTCCTGGCATGTGAGTGGTTGGGTACGTTACATATTGGTATCAGAGCTACAGGTTGAAATACCAGGCCGGAATGGGTCGGATCCATTAGAAAAGAACTTGTGGTTGAGATCGAGTTAGGACCTTGAAGTTGTGAAGCTCAGGAGGATTGGGCATTGTAGAGTCCACGCAGAAGCTAGAACATATGAGATCCTTAGTAAGGTATTGAAGGATCGTGATCATCCCTTTCTAATTCGGGAATGATTTCCACCATGGGATCAAGAGATATCTGGACTGGTGGATCGGAGGGCAGGTGATCAGAGGTCGTCTGATGGAGGTGAATAGGAGTTTGGGGTAAGAACTAAGTCCTAGTCATTGGACCTGATAGATCGATCGCCAGTCGTTAATCGAAGCCAAGAAGGGAAGGTAGGACTTCGAAATTTCGTTGCTTCGACGATCTTGGTAAGTAGTCTAGGCCTAAACTGTCGAAGTCCACAGTTGTGAAGCCCTATCAGTCGTCCGATATGATGGGAGGTGTGGAGGGATCCCCATTTTTTATCATGGTCAGTTGGCATGGACTACTTGGGGATTTTTCACTTTGGTAGTTATAGGCTTGATGAACTATTATAACCCAGAGTCCCAGAGCGTCGAAGTCTCGAAGTCCCATTGACCATTAGATGGGTGGGTGGAATTTGGGAGTGTTCATGACCATCAAATATAGCATGGGTGGAAGGATAGAAAAGCTTTAGAGCTTCAGAACCTCACCACTCTGGAGTTAGGTATTTCAGGAGTATGAGGGTCATCTGGAGCGAGAAGCCTCGAAGCCCAAATCCCATAGTTAATCACAGTGGTTGGTTGTGGAAGGAGTGTGAGTTGTCGATTTATTTCGGTGTTCGTCTATCCCAGGGGTATCATTTGTTGGACTCAGGAAAATTTTGAAGCCCGAAGCTGCGGATTCCCAGATTTGGTTGATGACGTGGCTTGTACCACGTCGAAGAGGGTCATGTGGGGACACATGTCACCCATATTCAACACCTTTTAGGCCATGATCTCTCTATTTTTGTGTAACACGTGGCACACGTGCCACGGGACCACGTCACCTTGGGTGATGTTAGTGTGTCGTGTTAGCTCCGGGAGTATGTGACATCGGGGGTTTCCAAGTTTCTACCAGGGAAAAGTGTCGAATCTCGAAGTCGCAAAGGAACGCAACCCATCGATCTAGGATTCCTTCAGGACCTTTCTCGATTGTTGGATTAAGAAGTGGAGGAGCAAGGTAAATTCTTCACTGGATTGTCACTCTGAGGGAGTTGAGTGGCATGAGAATTCAACGTCCCAGAGCCCCAGAGCATCGAAATTCCAAATTGGTTGAGAACTGTCAGTCTCAATGCTTGATTAAGTCACAACCATCAATTTCCATTGAAGCCTCCAATTAGTGGAGTTAGTGAAGACTTTGACGAAGTGTATCTCTAGGAGGAATTGGAAGTTGACAACAGAGAACAACCGAAGGCCGAATCCCAGAGGACTTTGTCCCCACGCAAGTCTCATGATAAGGTAAAAAGGGCCTGGGAGGTAACCCAACCCTCAATTATGTGGTTCGCACAAGCCCTCGTGTGAAAGGACACAGAGCGAGGTGTTAAGGAAGGACTAATCCCATTGTGTTGAACCATTGTCACATGAGACATGGTTTGAAGGAAGCGCCTGCACATAATTAAATTATGTATCAACTAAAGGATAACAGGGCACTCTTATGTTGTGGAGTGTTAGCAGTCTATAAATTTTGTCCGGCTGATAGAAAAATGACAGAGGTAATTGTTTCAACCAGCTTTAGAGCTAGGCACTAGCCTGCTTAGCTTAGAGAGGGATCTCTCGTGTCACTTGATGTTTCTTTAGCAATCGATGGATATATTTAGTTTTTTGGGGGGGTTTTTATAAATTTGTCGGCAAGGAAGGGGAGGGACACTTAGGGCTATGGAGTCGAAATTATAAAAGTGAATGAAAACAATGATTGGTTGGTACAAATCTCCAGAGGATAAAGGCTAAATGAGGTGATGAGTCTGAGTTATAAATTGTATTTATGCAAAGTGTAAGAGGAAGGAGAAAACAAATAACTGCATCAGAACATTACTGAAACGAATTTTGAATTAGTTAGGAAGAAAATTACACAGTTTAAATTGCTTATGGCGAGAGCATCATGAGATGAATTGTGATCTTTTAAATATCCAATTTAAATAGAAGAAAATGCAAATGGAATTAAAGAACACAGGGAATACATACAAAGAGAGGAGACAAAGCTCATATCACCACCATTAGAATATTTTCATAGAGACTTCAAAAGAAACTGCATATGTATTCTATTCAGCTCCAGAAATTTACAATTGAGTTCAGAAAAAACAAAAGGTGCCCTTGCACTTCTGCCAACCTTGATACATACATATCTCTTAACATTTATACAAACAACGAGTCCTTTCATTTCCAAACCAGTTACAAATAAAGAAGCGTTTAGTTTGGAAACCGTTTACAAGAAAAAATAGGCTTCAAAACTCCACCTATAATTATCAAACCGTAATATCTGTGTAAAATATGAGAACATTTTTTTTAGATAAGCTCATTATAAAGAAAAACCTCTCTCGGTTTCTCTAAATTCATCTCCAACTGGCCGGAACACATGCCGCAAAAACATGTCTCAAATAGGAAATCATGAAAACTGAAAAATAGGGTTCAAAGATTTCTTTGAATCTCCCAATCTGTGACACCTGTGTAAAATATGGGGGAGGTTTTTGTATATCAAATTTTATTGAGTAAAAACCTCTCTCTTTTTTGTGAATTTTTTCTCCATCTATCTGGGATATGCATTTGAAAAATATGTCTTCCAACAAGAAAAATCTTGAAAATGGAAACTTAAGGTTCCAAGATGTCCTCGATTCTCACAGTATCTAACAACTATGAGAAATATGGGAGATTTTATTATTCTTTGGCTCGTGATGAGTATAAACCTCTTTTGGTTTCTCAAAATGTGCTCTGGGTTTCCCAGAATTCACCTCGGAACACAACTGGTCAAAATCACTTGAAATATGGACACTGCGACTTGGAAACTAATATGTGTGAAGTTGATCGAATTCATCTGTAAATGGTCTAACCCCCAACTTACTCTTGCTAACCATTTTGTAGCAATTTTTGCAGCGCTTGTCTTTCAAAAATTTTGGGAGTGTGAGGGAGTGGTTTTAAAGTAACCCGACTTTCGCCCCAAAATGCAGCTGGAGACACCACGTAGTCCTGAGCCGAAACCATGGGTCTCTTTTCGGCCCGATTTCAAGAATTAACCTCCACGCTAGCTCTCCGCCCGAAATGATCCCTGAACGTTTCTCTATAACACCCGCAATCTGTGACCCACCAGGTCCCATTAACTATGCATTGTCGCTAGATTTAGCCTCCTCCCGCTATATTTGGCCATGTCCTCCAGTTTATCATGCTTCCACATTAGTTTAGTGCTTCGTTAAGTCTTGGGAATTGGATTTCTCGCAAAAATTGTTATAGTGATAACATGGGCTCCAACTGGGGATGCTACCCTCCCTGTGAGGTAGCAAAGAATGAAATACCGAGTGTCTATCCATTGGGTTTCTCCCAAAACATGTGCGTACCCTACTCTGACCTATCACCATTATCCACCGGAAACCCAAATCTGTACACTTCTCTCACCACAACCCACATTTCACCAATATACTTTCCAACTTTGAGATCAACCTCATCATTCTACAATCTTGAAACACAATTCACCATATCATTATATGCACTGTGCGTCTTTATATATGCAGCATTGATAGCGCGTTGAGTTTCTCCGATGGTAGTATCAAAGATGAATGTTTTATCCATCAGTACAATGTCATTGTTAATTAATCCTTAGATAATTGGTAGAGTCCCTGCAACCAATCACACATATGCTTTACATGGCTATGCACTCATCTTGTTTTAGCCTTTGAATAGATTAAGTGTTCATGGTGAATAGAAATTTTAGCTCCTCCTCAATGTCTTAGTTCTACACATGGTTGTTGGGTCTTTATCAACATGTAATAAGACCTCATAATGGATATAAAATACAACACTAAATCATGAAATACATCAGCAGTGTAGATCCAGCTAAATAATATCACACACGAGCACCTAATCCAGCTGTAATAAAAGGGAACTTCGTTCACCACTATCCAGCTCTATATAGAAATTGTCTATGGCGAGCGACACCTCAACATTTAGAAACCTGGGCGACTAAAACACTTTATTTTCCTCGGCTCACCACACGACCTTTGCAAGAAATTGTGCATATAAATTACAAACTACAAGATTTGACGAGTACAACATTTATCACAACTTTTGTGTTAACTCCAGGTGCTCTTTGATCTCGCACCGAATTTCCTCAGTGATTTAAAACAGCACCCATAAAACATCAATGAAAGAAACTATATTAGTTAACTCATCATAAAATAGAGCGTGCATAATGAAAACTTGGATTTAATAACCGAGCAATCTGTCTTCGAACGAGAACTTCAAAGGGAACCTCAGGTATAGACAACGCATTTCTCGGGCCAATGGCATTTTGAATTGCCATTTTAATATCATCGTTAGTTAAATCCTTGCATGGATCCATCACATCATGTCTTGTTATCTGAACTACACTTATTACCTGCCTTACCAAGAATCTCTGCAACGGTTCCCCCACAAAATGACAGTTGATAAAACAAAAACAAAACCTCCTTTCGGGTTGGTGCCTATGTATTGCATGTTGGGCAGTTGTGTTTCCTCCTTCGTGACTTAGTGCCAATCTTAAACGTTGACTTGTATGCGATTTTGGTGAGTGTTGTGGGTGGTTTCAATTCATACCATTCACATCCATGAAATAAATCATGAGTTTCCACGTACCTGAGTGGCTTTACCACTATTTTTATTTCAGGCCGCTTTAGAAAATTAAACGTCGGTTACTTTCGCTCTCTGAAATGAATATATACCGTCGATTACATTGGTAATTGTGATCTGAGAGCTCCCACCAATATTAATAGTCATATGTCTTCATGACATGCTCTGCATACAGCCTGATGTTGCATACAAGACCCTCAAACCTCCATCCTAATGTTCTATGGCCCGAGTGCATCATTCCCAAGCATAAGCTTGCGAATGTCGACCTTGCTCAGTTCTCCTGGTGGGAAACTTGCAATTTGGCCGATCACAATGTGCCAACCAAACACAATTATTATCACTGTAATGTTTTTTCAATAATATGACCATGATGTATAACAGTATATCCTCTCGCCTATTTAAATATTTTCAGTAGATCTCCCGGGCGTTATGATATACACAGACTTCTCATCGCTTGCATTTGATGTTGTCGATGCTTGGATTTTGGTGTGTAAATGATCTTTGACACCTGCATTCATCCTCCAGTGTACACATATGATTCTCAGTCGAACGCCAAACTTTGATGATGATGTGGCTTCCTTACACCATTTGGGCGATCAATGAGACACTTGGTATGCATTATCGATCTAAATTCGGGATTTGAAAGGAATATTATATATAACTTGGCTCACCACACAACCCACAGTATTCACCATCTCTTATTGTATCATTCAACGTAGCTCACTTCTCATGGGCCCAATGTTCTCCTATATGACTTTTGAAATAAAACCAAAATATTTGCAAGCAATCGCACCTCTTAATGCTTGTTATCCACCAAATGTTTCTTACTTCTGTCTTTCCTCATCAACTGGGAATACGGAGGTATGGAATGGGTAGTCAACATAATTTCTAATGACCTCCTTGGGAAGTCGAAACTTAATCCCAACATCTTCCAATAAAACTCAAATTCCATCGGCGTTGGAAGATTCGACCTTGGATGAGCACTCGAACTGTCCCAATGCCCTTTTTATTGTTCTGTGGGTGTTTATCCCACATTGATGAGGAGGAATGAGAGTATTTTGTTTATATGTACTGATGGTTTCAAGTCTTATCGACGCATAGTGCACCCATAGCGCCCCTTGTGGGATCTTGCTCCATGTGACTTGATGCATGGCGCTTAGTTTCTTCATCTCAATAGTTGTAGGGCTTGGATAAGTGGAGATTTGCCTTGCGGGCCCAATAATTTTGGTAAAATGAACTATGGCTCTATAATAAACCCGAGGGTATAGAAAATGACTAAGAGACAAAGTCAGCTTAATAAAACCAAATTTTTTTTTGGCCCAATAATGAAGAAATGTTTTCCCCAAATTCAACCAAAGATTTAATGAAGACAATCCAAGAACCCAATGATGCTTTGTTTAGAGCAAAAAATCTCTTATGCCTCAATTCTAAATTTTGCATGTGTCAATATCTAGCTCCAACTGCGGATGATGTCCTCCCTGCGTGGTGATAAAAAACGTATACCAAGTGCTCGATCCATTCGGTTGATACCATCTCAAAGACTTCACTTGTACCAATCCTTCGTTTGAAACTAAATGCACTGAAAGTTGAAACTGAAAACCAATAGCTGTCGAAAACTGAAAACACACATGTTGAATTCCAAAACTGAAATTGACAAAAATGCTTGGTCTTCAAGCTTATTTATATACAAATGATCCTACCCTATTTGTTGAAACCAACATTGAATCAAGTGATCTCAAAATTCCAATGAAGTCAGCCAAGTAAATGGCTTCCTAACTGCAACTTTATTTCAGCTCCTCCTCATAGAAAAAAGAACTCGGAAAATGATAACTCAAATTGGAAACCCCATTTTATCCCTACATTCTTGAACAACAGGTACTCCGTTTTCTCAGATGATTTCAGCTTACTAGAAAAAGTGTCTTCGAAAACATGTAAAACTATCCCTTTTTTAAAATCAACCCAAAGACAAGGATCTCTTTCATCTGGTTTACCCTTCTCAAATGAGCATGTAGCAAGATGATCACCTTTCACATCCTCCACAGCAGAGACAGGATTTATTTTCTCTTGGAAATATTTAGATGAAACAACAATCTCATGTGTTTGAGAAAAATCTGAAAATGCTCCTTCATGTTCTTGAATAAGAATGTTATCCTGGCTTTTTAAAATTTTTGAATATGTCAAATCAAGAGATGTGAAATCATGAATGGATTCTGCAACATCCAAAAGAACTAAAACAACCTGCTCTTCTTCGGTATTTCCTTGTAACTTTGAGTAAATATCTTTATTAATGGTTTTATTGCCTAGATTTTCCACACATAAAATTTCAATAGCCTAATTTTCCCCAATTTCTTCATGATCCAAGTCTTCAGAAAAAGGAATGAGTTGAAAAACAATTTGAATGATTCTCCCCATACTTTTGACTTTAATAAGGCTGACAAGGGTGTAAATTTTCATTAATTTCATGGGATATAACTTGACTGTCAACATTATGATGTAGATTTGTTTCATTTTCAAGAAAAGAAGAAACTAATGTTTGCTCGGAATGATCTTGTGTACCAATAAAATTGGTCTCTACTAGCTCTTCCTGATGAGAAGCTAGTTCGTAAAGGGATTCTTTGATTTCATCATACATTAAGTCTTCGTCATTAATATCAATCCCCATGTGTTGAATAAGATTGTCAAAGTTTCCACAGAAGTTTTCAACCAGAACTAAATATGGGTAACTTTCCTTAAAATTCACACAAAATACCGAATAAAAATCTTCAAGGGAAAATAGACTAGAAGATGGCAATCCTTCATACCAAGATCGTGCTTCTTCTTATAAGGTTTCCATAAACATATTCATCAAGAAGACTTCAGTAAATTTAACCCCTAGCCTATGTATGTGCATGTGGAATTTTATCAAATGAAAAGAATCATCATCTCCTTCTTAATCTTTGAACTTTGGCAGATATGTTTTCCAATCTACACAAGGCATGCGATTCGGAAAACCGTCAATGTGATATTGATTCATGGGAGCATACCTTTCATATATTGAACTCAACTTCGGATAGTGGAGTCGCCAATGAGGTTTTGGAAGGTGGATTCTGCATTGAGAGTGGAGTCGCCGGTGAAAATTTAAATTTTTGGATTCTTCTACTAGTGGAATCACCTTCAAACTGATTTTTTGATGTGTGGAGTCCCCAGAGCAGGAATACAACCAATATGTGTCTAAGTGTCTACTGCTCTCAAACCTTAGAACTCAACCATGTCATTTTTTCCCAGGAAAAAAATTTCAATTTCGTCCCCGGCAACGGCGCTAGAATGTTAGCACTCTGTAAATTTTGTTCGGTTGATAGACAAACGATAGAGGTAATTGTTTCAACCATATTTAGAGCTGGGCACTAGCTTTCTCGGATCAGAGAGGGTTGTCTCATTTCACTTGATGTTTCTTTATAAATCGATGGCTAGATTTAGTTTGTTTTGGGGGTTTTTATAAATTTGTCGGCAAGGAAGGGGAGGGATACCTAGGGCTATGGAGTCAAAATTATGAAAGTGAATGAAAATAATGACTATCCAGTAGAACTCTCCAGAGGATAAAGGCTAAATGAGCCGATGATTCTGAGTTATAAATTGTGTTTATGCAGAGTGTAATAGGAAGGAGAAAACAAATAACCACATCAGAGCATTACTGAAATGAATTCTGAATTAGTTAGGAAGAAAATTACAAAGTTCAAATTGCTTAAGTCGAGAGCATCACGATATGAATTCTGAGATTTTAACTATCCAATTTAAACAGAATAAATGAAAATGGAATTAAAGAACACAGGAAATACATACAAAGATAGGAGACAAAGCTCATATCACCACCATTAGAATCTTTTCATAGAGACTTCAAAAGCTTCTGCATATGTATTCAATTCAGCTCTAGAAATTTACAATTGAGTTCAGAACAAACAAAATTTTCCCTTGCACTTATTCCAAACCTGATACATATGTATCTCTTAACATTTATAAAAACAACGAGTCTTTTCGTTTCCAAGCCGGTTACAAATAAAGAAACGTTTCGTTTGGAAACTGTTTACAAGAAAACATAGGATTCAAAACGCCACCTGTAATTATCGAACCGTAATAGTTGTGTAAAATATGAGAAAGGTTTTTGTAGATAGTCTCATTATAAAGAAAATCCTCTCTCTGTTTCTCTAAATTCATCTCCAACTAGACGGAACATGTGCCGCAAAAACATGTCTCGAACAGGAAATCATGAAAACTGAAAAATAGGGTTCAAATATTTCTTCGAATATCCCAATCCGTGACACCTTTGTAAAATCTAGGGGAGGTTTTTGTAGATCAAGTTGTCTTGAGTAAACACATATCTCGGTTTTGTGACACAACAAGGCCACTCCAGGCATGTCCTCTACCACCAGGACCTTCTATTACCTAGGCCCGAAGAGTTAAATTACTCTTCAACCCCCTTTATTGGAAGTTTCCAACCCCACAGGATTCTCTATGTGATTTTCCCCTTTTGCTATCGAGGACTCAGAGCTCGCGGGATCGTGAGTCCTACACTCACGGATTCGGGTCTTACAAATCCCCGAACCCCGATGAATATTCTCCAAATTCTTTCCTTACTCCTATCGGGAATTTCCCCGTCGGGAAATCGGAACTCACGTTGTTGTGATCCACTTCTTTCACGGATCCCCGATTCCCGATCTCCGATGGTACTCTCTGTTCTTCTTAGCCCCTTCCGCTAACTCCTCTCTCACATGACCTGCTATTCCACAAGACCCCGGTCCTTTCCCTATCGGAGTTTCGGACTTCACGAAATCGGAATGCGCAAAACTTACGCCCTTGGGTTTTTCGATTCTTCGATTTCCGATGCCACCTGGCGTTGACTCCTGCGAGGGCTTGACCCTTCGACACCTGTCCTTTGCTCTGTGCCTATGACCCACACTCCCGGGGTGATCGGGAAATCGCGTATCGGGATATCACGATTCATGGGGTGATGATTCCTCTGCCCTCAGAAAACCCGAAATGTCGAATCCCGACTCCCTCAGATCTTTGAACACGTGTCCCTCGGAACGAACGGCTCCGGCTGTGTCGGGAAATCGCAGATCGTGATTTCAATATGTTTGAGTCCCTCGTCTTCGGAAAACCCAATGCTCCAAACGCCGACTCGTCAGGATATCCTGCCACGCGTCCTCGCCGATGGACGGTTCAAAACTCCCGTCGGGAAATCGCGAATCGTGATCCCATCATGCGAGAGTTCTATGTCCTCGGAAACCCCGATTTTTCGATGATCTGAACCCTGACTATTCTCCGGATGTCTGACGCGTTTCCTGTCGAGATCAACGGCTGAGATTCTTCCTCGGGATTTCGAGAACTATAAGGTCTCGATTCTCTTGCTCGGAAAACCCCGATAACTCTAATATCCCGATGACTCTTCCGGGATTCCTCCGCTGCACACTAGGGCTTAACCCCTGCGCAACTTTCCCATATCTGACAGCGGACGGGATTTTGCTGATTTCCTCTGCGAATCTTGACCGTTGATTCTCCTTCTCGAGGATTTCCTGGGATGGCTAAGAGTTCCTTCTAAGGACTTTCTTTCCAAGCCTGCACCTACAAACTCTCCTCGATCCAACTTCCTGTGTTCTCTTCCACGATATTATGAAGGTGTTAAACCTCCTGAGCTTTCTCCCACTCTCACTCCTTCAGATGGATTCGTGCATACTCCTCCCACTCGACGTTCAACTACTTCTCAAGAGTTGAATCCTCTCAACTCTGTGCACCTTCTGCAACAACAGTATTCAACCTCCTCTACTCAGATTAACAACTGAGACCTCTTCTTCCGCCTGCGCACTCCTTGCACGGCTTCCACAACCCAAATCAACTTCTGGGCGAATGAGAACAAAAGTTAACTACTGAGCCTTCATCAACGCACTCCTTGTGGATGAATTCGACTGCACTCTTTGCAGGAATCTCCTGGCTCAGATAGAGAAACAATTGAAACTCATTCTCTGTCCCTTTCAGACTTCAATTGAAACATGAAATCACATGCACAGCATATATAAAGAAAATGCATAACCAGAAAACAAACATTCATGAGCACAAGCACAATACACAGAGAATAGACACATAACCATGGATTTGAATCAAAGATTTCTTCTATTAATTCAATATCTGTACATGGATGTTCTCTACACAGTTCTCTGCTTGCTCTTCTCTTCTCTCGAATGTTGCTAATGTTACAATGATACAATGAGGGTGTCTATATCCGTTTTCCCTCTCGAACTCTAAAACTGTCTAATCTAGAAATAAAAATCTATCTACCTGCATTAAATCTATTAAATGCCTCCTACCTATTTCAGACAAGAGCGTATGGCGCGAGGTCTGATACAACATACAAAAGGCGCTCCTTCATAAAGGAGCATTAAAGACTTGCGCTACAATCCCAAAGCACTTTCAAAATTTTGGTTTTGTTTATCCAGCTGGTCTTTCGCTTGATGTGCTGGCTCGCTTGCTGAGTTGGCGATGCTCCTGCATCATAACCCATCTTACTCTTGCTAACCATTTCGTAGAAATTTTTGTAGCACTTGTCTTTTGGAAATTTCAGGAGTGTGAGGGAGTGGTTTTAAAGTAATTCGCATTTCGCTTTGAAATGCACCTCGAGACGCCACGTAGTCCCAAGCCGAAACCACGATTTTATTTTTGTCTCGCTTTCAAGAATTAACCTTCGCGCTAGTTCTCCACCTGAAATGATCACTGACCGTTGATTTGTAGTGCCCATAATCTGTGACCCATCGAGTCCCATCAACTCTTCATTATCTCTAGCTTTAGCCTCCTCCTGCTATATTTGGCCCTATCCTCCAATTTATCACGCTTCCACATTAGTTTAGTGCCTCGCCAAGTCCTGGGAATTGGATTTCTCACAGAAATTGCTATAGTGATAACATGGAGAATGAGGGTATAGTCTTCATGAATTGAGAAGATAAAGGACCTGTAGCATTGTTTGGAAAATTTCTTTTATATGCATAATTCTAACAAAATGGTGGCTTGCACATTTTGCAGAATTAGGAGACGTAAACATATCAGTTCAGTACATAAAAATATCAGTTCAGTATAAGAATGAATATTCAAGAAATGGAAGAAGGTTAGGGAGCCTCCATCCATGATAAAGAGGTCGAAGTTCAAAATATCAGAGTTGGTAATGCAGAGACAGAGTCCAATGGACACAAGAGCCGAGGGGATAAAGAAACATTGATAGAAACTATGAGAAGCCTGAAAATAGAAGTTTATAGCTACAAGGAAGACAATGAGAGGCTGATGAGAGAGAAATTTTAGATAAATGCTCGAGTGTTGCAGAGCTTAAATCAATTGCAGAGACAAACAAATAATGGCTCAAAGCAAAAGGAAGAAGGTAGGTATCATGAAAGGAGAGATGAGAATGGAAGGGTTGGTTATTCCATAAGTGCTAGAAGATCTCATAGACATCACTCACCTCCTTACTCAGAAATAAATGTTTATTCATCCGAAGATTACAGAAGCAGTCCAGAGGTGTCTCTTGTTAGGCACCAAAGAAGGAGACATGAAGTGAATAGTTTTCAAGGAGAGTTGAGGAAGCTTAGGCCACCATTCTTTGATGGTGAAAGAGAAAGGGAAGATTATGTTGAAGCATGGTTTCTTGGACTTGGGAGATATTTCCAATTGTATAACTATTCATCAAACCTAGAAGCCAAAATCACCACCTACCACTTACATGGGAAAGTTGTTATGTGGTGGGATCAAGTGAAGAAAGTTGAACATATTAATGAGAATAGGATCACTTGGAATAAATTCAAGAAGTATTTCCAGAAGGAGTACCTCTCAGAGCATTTCTATGACAAGAAAAAGAAGGAGTTCTTTGAACTCAGGATGGGAAGCATGACTATGGTAGAATATGAGAAGAAGTTTTTTGGGTTGTTAAAGTATGTCGGTTTCATAAATGATCAGAAGGTGAAAGTACAGAGGTTTTTGAGTGGGATACCAGCCTTTTATAAAGAAAATATTCAGTATGATGAGCCCAAGACCTTGAATGAAACCATTAGGAAGGCTAAGTACCTGTATGAGTAATACCAGGGATGATTTTAAGGATGGAAATTTGTTTTAAAATGTAGAAACCTTGGCGAATCTTACTAATCCTTCATATGCCAACTATAAATGTTTGGCGATATTTTTGTAAAAATATTTAAATTTATAAGGATTTTATATAGTTTTTATAAAATTTTGGGGATTTGTAAGGTAAAATAATTTTATCCTATAGAATTTGGGCGAATCATTTTTAAAATAGTGAATCTCGTTTTTGGAAAAACCATGGAAAATTAGCCCATGAGCGAAATGTAGCCCCTAAAATAATCCATGTAAGACCAGGGCAGAGAATCCATGAAGAAGTCTTGGAAGGATAAGAAGAAGGAGAAGTTTGATCAGGGGAGGAAGGGATTCAAACCTCCTTTCAATAGAAATGAGCATAATAAAAATCATCAAGATCAGTATGCCAAGGATGAATCCAAGAAAGAAGACTTCTTGGGAAAAAGGGGAAGACCACCAATCCAATGTTGGGGGTGCAAGGAAGATCACATGTACAAGGATTTCCCCCACAGAAAGGATAGAGTGAAGACTCTACACAACATCCAAGAGGCTACAACAGTCGAAGACATCGGAAGAATTTATGCAGCCTTAGATGATTGATAAGTAGAATACTAATCCAACATGATCGAAGTGGAAGGTAAGATCATAAATAAACATGCTGCTATTTTAATTGATTCATGAGAAATTCATTGTTACATTGATCCTAAAATAGTGGATAGATTACATTTGGAGAAAAGTAAGCTTGGGAAATCAAGTTTGGTTCATCTAGCCACTCAAACCAAAAGGAGAATCCATGATATGGTCAGAGGTTGTTCCATAAGTCTTAATGGTGTGAATACTAGTGTTTATCTAAATATCATACCATTGGGGTCTTATGATATTCTAATTGGAATGGATTGGTTGGACAAGCATCATGTTATCCTAGATTTTCATATCAATACATTTACATGTCTTGGTGGAGATGGAAAACAAAGCACTGTGAAAGGAGTTCCAAGACACATCTCTATAAGAGAGATTTTAGCTTTATAGTTGAAGAGATGTTTCATAAAAGGATGTCAATTGTATGCAACCCATGTGGAGGAGCTAGAAAATACAAAGGGTCCAAGCCTTGAAGATTTCTTGGTATTACAATAATTTGAGGATGTATACCAAGAAATACCAGGGTTTCCACCAAAAAGGTAATATGGGAGGATCTAGGGAACATCATAGAAGGCCCAAAAGTGTCCAGGAGGCTTAGAATGGCCTCGACAAATGGAAAAGGGAAAAAATTAAAAGTCCTCTAAGATAAAAAAAAAAAAATGGACATTGTTGTGAAGAGCACATCGCAAGCTCTCCAAGGGTGCAAACGGTTCGTCAAATGAAGTTACAGATCAAAAGATATTCACAGTCAAAGTTTTGGTCAACCTAGCCCAATCAGCAAGGATGAGTAAGCATATGTACTACTGACGTCAACAACCGTACTGATTATGTCAACATACATATAGAGTATGTGGCACAGTAAGACACTGACACGTGTCCTGATGACATCAGCATGCTGATGTGGCAACACCATAGGCTGTCACGTGTCACTCATTTTTGGCATTTGCAGGTCGACATGTGGACCAATGAGAAAGTGTCACATGGAAGTCCGTACAGTCACATGGAAGGTTGTATCGGATGTGGAAGGTGACGTGGAATCCATACAACCACATGGCAGGTCAATACGTCACGTGGAAGGCACAGTGGCAGTGAAATCAGCATGATGTCAACATGATAACGTGGCCCAATGATAGCGTGCTACGTGGCATGTTGATTTGGAATTTTGGGTCGCCAAATGGGACAATGAAAATGTGACACATGGCACCCCCAGGTGATGCCACGTGGAACCCCCCAGGATACGCCACATGGCCTAAGGATAACGTGACAAGTGGTGTCTAGTCAACAGGTACAGTCAACAGATGACTTGGTAGACAAGTGGGCCAATGGATGGCCAACACATGGCCCAGTCATGGGCTGCCACGTGGCAGCGGGAAAATTCCCAATGAGGGCTTGTAACTGAAATTTCAAATTAAATTGGGGTTGGGTGGCAGCCAACCCCCTTTTTCCTCCAAATTTAGTAGCACCCGCCAAACTAGCGGCAATCCCAACCGATCAGCTAGACTTGGCAGCAGTTCAACCATATCTAGTTCCACCAAACTTGGCATACTCCACCAAATGTGGCGGACTCCAAAGTTGGTAAAAGGTTGTTATAACGCACCAAAAAGGGAGGCCCACGGGTTTGACCATGAGACCTCCCCAACAACAAGGTTTTTAATAGCATCCGCCAACCATTGGGCCAAACGAACTTGTTGTGTAATCTGCCCAGTTTTTATTTTAAAAAGTGTTTTTGTCAATGCATGGGGGAGAGGAGAGTGTGCGCCAGTTCACCCAGGTCATACCGTGCACATTTTTAAATGCATAGTTCAATGCATTAATTACACGTGGATAGAGGCAGAGGTCTAGGGAAGGCCTGAAGGCGACAATGTCTGATGGAGATGATTTGAAAGTCGATTTTGGGTAATTCAACGATGTGAATCCAATGGCGATGTATGTTTCAGCAGTAGAGACTCTGATCAACAGGCTAAATTATGAAGAAGTCAATGTAAGCATGTTTTTTATTCTGATGTTTTCTCATTGAATGTTGCAGCATAGTATGCTTGATACAGGTCTGAAGGAGCATGGAGAGGATGCAACAAGGCAGAAATATGAGCTTATTCCTTCTATTTCCTTTTTTCTTCTCTTCTTACACATAAACAAATCAACTACATGTGAAAGAGAATTTGTGGCACTTAGATGATAAGTGGTCAACAAAGCAGTCAGGAATCTCGTAGTTTCAAAATCTGTGTATGGGTTGCATATATACTTGGATCTGAGCAGTAGATCTAAGGCATTCTATGGCTCCATGATGATGGGGGTCATTTATTATTCTTCCTATTTTTTTGTATTGAGTATGTGGGAATGATGTCCATGTCAGCATCATGGATGCCTCATGAGGATGATAACTTGTGAAGCTTGTAAACATTCCTTATCACATTACGGTCTCTTGTTTTTGTCACCGAAAAGGGACTTTGGCCTTACAACTTGTAAAGGAGAGACATCATTACAACGAGGAGAATAAAGCAGTCAAGCTTTGAAGAGAGACCTAGAGACGTAGCACACATTGGGTGAACTTCGTTATCAAGGGAAGTTTCATTTCTCTTATGTGTTTATGTTCTTATGTTTCTTTCATTAATTTATGCACATAGATTACTAAATGAAAAAATGACATGTACACATAAGGAATTTAACAAGGCTTTAATTCAATTTGGATTCAATTCTGTAAAGACTTCAACTATACCTTTTAATTGCAATCCGCTCAAGTAAAATGATCTATAATTGACCCTTTGGAGGAGTGACATGATCAAACCATTATTGGAAACTAATCGCCCCCTAGTTTAGATCAAGTGGTATCAAAGAAGGCTTGATATCGATTACAGTTGTTGAGGCTGAGAATGGTGAGATCGCCAAAACAGTTGTGGTTCGATGAGCTTCAAGAGCTCAAACAAATCCTTCAAGAAGAGAATATTGGATTGAAGACATTGTTGGACTAGAAAATCTTCTGGTAGTACGAGAATTTGTGGACGTATTCCCAGAGGAGTTACTAGGGTTTCCACATGAGAGGGAATTGGAATTTACCATCGACCTAAAACCTAGAACTGAACCGATAGAAAGAACGCCTTATCAGAAGTCAACCCCTGAGTTACAGGAGTTGAAAATGAAACTGAAGTAGTTGTTGGACCTAGGACTTATACGTCCAAGTGTGTCGCCTTGGGGTGCACCTGTTATTTTCATACAGAAGAAGGACGGGTCATGGAGACTCTGCATTGACTACCGTCAATTGAACAAGGCAACGATCAAGAACCAGTATCTATTGCCAAGGATAGATGATTTGTTAGATCAAATGAAGGGTGCGACAGTGTTTTCGAAGATCGACTTGAGGTCAAGATATAACTAGTTACATATCAAGGAGGAATACATTCCTAATACCACATTTAAGACGAGGTTTGGACATTATGATTTTACCGTTTTACCGTTTTGACTGACAAATTCCCTAGGGGTATTCATGAGCTTGATGAATGTGATGTTCTGGGAATACTTGGACAAGTTTTTTCAAGTATTCATTGACGACATTTTGATATATTCTCATACGATGGAAGAACATGATGAACATTTGCACTTGGTACTACATTTCTTATGAGAGAACAAATTATATGTGAAATTGTCGAAATTCTCTTTTTATCAATCAACGATTCATTATTTAGGGCATATCATCTCCAATGAAGGTATCATTGTGGATCCAATGAAATTAGAGTATATTATGGAATGTTCTGCACAGATGAACATACCCGAAGTACGCAACTTTATGGGTTTAGCAGGATATTAACGACAGTTCGTCGAAGGTTTTTCAAAGATAGCAAATCTGATTATGGAATTGTAGAAGAAAAACAAGAAGTTGGTATGGACCGAGAAATGCGCAGAAGTATTTCGAAGAGTCAAGGAGGTATTGATGACAGTGTCGATACTAAAAGTTTTTGACATGGATGAGGACTTCTTGGTATGCACAGACACATCCAAGGAAGGCTTAGGCAGAGTCTTGATGCAAGACGATCGAGTGATCACTTACATCTCGAGAAAGTTAAGAAAACATAAGGAGAACTACGCAACACATGATTTGGAGTTATTGGCCATTGTGTATGCTTTGAGAGTGTGGAGACACTACCTAGTGGGACAAAAATTCAAACTGAAAACACACCATTGTGGTTTGCAACACATTTATACGCAAAGTGACTTGAACGCGTGACAAAGGCGTTGGTTGGAACTACTTAGTGAGTACGATTTTGAGATTACCTACATAAAAGGAACAGTGAAAAGAGTGGCAGATGTGTTGAGTCAGAGACCACACATATTTTCGGTAATACCTCTTCAAACAAATCTTCGTGAAAATATTATAACTATACAACGCGATGATGACTGGTATAAGGAGGTTAAGGAATTTTTCGGACAAGACACCATGTTGGTACCAAAATTTGAGGGATTTATTGTGGAAGGAGACAGATTAATGAGATATAATAAATGGATTTATGTACCGCCCAACAACAAGTTGAGAAGTTTGATCTTAAATGAAGCTCATAGAGAAATGTACATGGCTCATCCAGGAGTCACAAAGCTGAGGGAAGACCTTAAACCCTTATTCTTCTGGAAAGGTATGAAGGCAGACATAGTCAACTAAGTGGCGAGATGTCTAGAATGTCATCAAGTGAAGGTTGAACATAGACATACGGTAGGATTACTATAGCCACACGTTATTTCGGAATCGAAATGGGAGGTCATTTCGATGGACTTCATTGTTGGATTGTCATTGACAGAAAGGAGGCATGACTCAATTTTCGTGGTAGTTGACACTCTGACGAAGAGTGCACATTTTATCCCTATGTATACGACGTATCAGGCGCCAGACATAACTAGAGTTTTTATCAACGAGATAGTGATATTTCATGGTGTGCCTAAGAGGATCATATCCGATCGAGGATTGGTGTTTACAGGACGATTTTAGACTAGTTTCCAAGAGGCCTTGGGAACCCAAATTAACTTTAGTACCGCAAATCACCCAAAGACAGATGGGTAGACATAAAGAATGAACCAAATCTTGGAATATATGTTGCGTATGTACGTGATGGACCAACAAAAGCGTTGGGAGGAGTTCTTTCTCTGGTAGAGTTTGCATACAACAACAACTATCAAAGCACCATTAAGATGGCGCCATTCGAGTTTCTTTATGGGCGACCATGTCGGACGCCTTTGAGTTGTGATTGACTCTAGGATAGGGTCTTGGTAGGACCATAAGCGATCCAAGAAATTGAAGAAAAAATGAAAACGATAAGACAAAGGATCAAAGATGCGCAGGATCGACAAAAGAGCTATGTTGATGTGCATCCCGTTGACCTTAGTTATGAAGTTGGTGATCGAGTCTTCTTGTGGGTGAAACTGCACAAGAGTTTGATCAAGTTTGGAAAGGGTTCTAAACTCTTTCCTAGGTTTGTGGGACCTTTCGAAGTTGTGGAAGAGAAGGGGCCCATGGCCTATCGACTAGCCTTGCCTGATTCTTTGAGGCATATGCATGATGTTTTTCATGTATCTGTTTTGAGACATTATGTTATCGATCCTACACATGTGATTGACATGAGTTCTTTGGAGGTATCAAACGAGGGTGCACTCACGGCGGAGCCAATCCGCATTCTAGACCATCGCATTCGACAGCTATGACGTCGAACAATCGATCAGGTCAAGGTCCAATGGGACAATTATAGTACACACTAGGCTACCTAGGAGGATGCATATGATATGCGCCAACAGTTTCCATTTTTGTTTGATAGTTAGACATTACATCTTATCAGATACTTTTTTACTGCACATTATACTGTAAAACTTCAGGACGGATTTTAAAATAAGAGGAGGTATATGTAACATCCCACTCTTGCGTGCACATGATATGACTTATTCTTTGAGGACACTTGCGTGCAAGTGATCTAGTTTAGTATATGGTTGTCTGTTTCACTTATGGATTATGATGATGATGCTTATGGATTATGATGTTATGTTATTTATGTAAAGACATGTGATATTGGCGGCTTTCTCCTGAGTGTGCAGGACACTTGACATATTGAGGATGTCGATGGCATCAGTGGACCTCCTTGGAATCCGAATCGAGGGAGGGAGTGGATTGTATATGTTTTGGGTATTTTTGTTTATGCATATGTGACCTATGATCGGGTATATGATGATGTTTTTTATGGATCGTTGACATGTTTCGTTGATGGATGCATGTTGACGATTGCTTGCTAATAATACTCACATTAGGATTAAAGGGGCCATGCACGACAACCAAAAATTGAGGGAGAGGTGTGGAAGCATCCCTACCACATCCTACTAGCACTCCCGTCGTGGCTCGAATTGTAGGTTAACAATTACCTAGTTCGAGAGATCCACGATGTCGTGAGGGCAGACTGAGACAGTCGCTCACGAACAATCTAAGGGGCATGTAATAAGGCAAGGTCCTTATTCTTTAGAGGCCCTTAGTCTCTCACAAGGTCTCCTGATGGAGTATTGACTCCAAGGTTGGACAACTACCAAAATCGGTCAAAGGCAAGTGGCACCCTTGGAGCACGTAGTGCGTCTTGAAGGGCACGTCGCATAAATAAAACATGAATATAGGCGAGTGGAACCCTTGGAGCATGTAGTGCGTCTTGAAGGGCACGTCACCTAAATAAAACATGAATAAAGGTGATTGACACCCTTGGAGCACATAGTGCATCTTAAAGGGAACGTCACGATTTTAATAAAGGTGAGTCAATGAACCTAGGTTCCTAGAAAACAATAATTTGTTTTGACATGGCCAACCTTAAAACAAATGTTAATTGAGTAATTTTTATTAATCATAAAATTCCCTTAAAAATTCTAAGCCTAGTTGAAAATTAATCCTAAGTCTAAATAGGGAAAGAAGACTAAAAACTAAATGATCAATTAATAAAAGGGGGATGAAGAAAAATCAAGCTAAGAATTTAAAAGAGAAATATTTCATGTAAAGAGTTGATTATTGATTATGTGCAAGACATGATAAATTGGAACTTAGAAAAGGGAAATGAATATAAAAAGGATGGGAAACATAGAAATGAATCTAGTCTAGTCTAACTAGAGAACTTTCCTAAATAAAACACAACTAAGTTTTAGAAAGGCACCAGTCATTAAAAGGAAATAGAGGGAATAAAGGGACAACAAGGAGCGCTTTTAGGAGCGCTTTTAGGATGGGTGAGAGAAATTGACATTTAATTAAATAAAATAAATGAATTTCTAGTGAAACTAAGGAATCAGGTGACAAGTGTACGGGGGAGAGTTTTTCCTAATTAATTTTTAATAAAACGAATTAAACACGCAAATGGAAAGTGGTCACTAAGAAGAACTCTATAAAAGTAATGGTTGGGAAGATGAATGGATCACAACTGGTATGTGTAAGGTTATGCTATCGAAATTTCTTTGACTGATTTTTCTTGTGGAAGTTGGGATACCCAGCTCAAGGAAGAGAGTGGTAGCTCGACCTTACGAGGCAAGCTGGGAGCTAGATTTTGTCTCTGGTTGTGTGTTCATGGCCCCTTTGTGGCCCGGGGGGCTAAGGGGGGAGAAGAGTACCCCTAGCGTTGGATGAGAGGTATCGGTGAGGTCTTCACTGTTAGCAAGCAGGGAGATGGATGGAGCGCAAGCACGGAAGAACGTCTTCGACTTCGTCGCCTTCAGTTACGGTGCTCCTCACTGAATTTGTAAATGCAATAAATTAAGTTTGTTTTATTTTTACTTGATGTCGCAATGTTTTAAGTGTTTCTTGTATATAGATTTGGGGTAATTCCTGAGTTATTGATTCTAGATTGATATTTCATTAAGTTTTCCTATGCCTGAGATAGTCACTTGCCAGGTGAACCCTTGCTCTCTTTGTTTTTATATCGTCCAACTTCTCCCTCTTAAAAGATTATGAGTTGACTATCTAGTATGTGAGTTTACTTGGTTATTACCTAGCGATTTTACCATTGTTTACCCTGCGATTTTTTTTTACCTTATTTTACTTAGAAAATTCTTCAACCCTCGACGATTCTTACCCTTCCCTTTCTCAACAATCGGTTCCTAATATTCTCCACGATTTACTTTTATCCCTCAACCTTAGCAAGTTTATTTTCTGCATTTTGGGGAGCTAATGGCACTGTGCCTCTCCCCTTACCCATCGCTTGGTTGCAACACGATTTCTCTGCATTTTCTCTGAGCATGAGATTTCCCTTTGAATTTAAGCTGTGCGTTTTCTTTAAAAATGGCCAGGCGTGGGTGCCTCCGCCCAGCGCCTTCACTCAACACCAAGACCAGTGTGTGCACAACACACTAGCCCCATTTTGTGCTCTTTTATCTCAATGAACTTATCCCTTCCCTTGCATTTCTTTTAACCTAGATAAACTAGAAATTTGCATGCATTTTAACATCAGCAACCGGTACTTCTCTATGCACTTACTCTTTGACCTTCATGAAAATTTCTTTGTGCTTGGTGATCTACCAGGATATTGCTAGCAATTCCAGCCTTGGTTTCCTTCCACTCAACGATTTGCTTGAGTGTTTCTTATGTGTCATGGAGGTCCTAACCTTGTAGGGTAGGTTGGATGAGTTGATTATTGATTATGTGTAAGACATTCTAAATTGGAACTTAGACAAGAAGGGAAATGAATGTAAAAAGGATGGGAAACATAGAAATGAATCTAGTCTAGTCTAACTAAAGAACTTTCCTAAATAAAACACAACTAAGTTTTAGAAAGACACCATTCATTAAAATGAAAAAGAGGGAATAAAGGGACAACAAGGAGCGTTTTTGGGAGCGCTTTTAGGATGGGTGAGGGAAATTGACACTTAATTAAATTAAATAAATGAATTTCTGGTGCAACTAAGGGATCGAGTAACAAGTGTACGTGGGAGAGTTTTTCCTAATTATTTTTTAATAAAATGAATTAAACATGCAAATGGAAAGTGGTCACTAAGAAGAACTCTATAAAAGTAATGGTTGGGAAGATCAATGGATCACGACTAGTATGCGTAAGGTTATGTTGTTGGAATTTCTTTGACTGATTTTTCTTGTGGGAGTTGGGATACCCAGCTTGAGGAAGAGAGTGGTAGCTCGACCTTACGAGGCGAGTTGGGAGCTAGATTTTGTCTCTGGTTGTGTGTGTGTGGCCCTTTTACGGCTCGGGGGGCTAAGGGGGGAGAAGAGTACCCCTAGCGTTGGATGGGAGGTATCGGTGAGGTCTTCACGGTTAGCAAGCGGGGAGTTGGATGGAGCACAAGTGCAGAAGAACGTCTTCGACTTCGTTTCCTTCGGTTACAGTACTCCTCACTGAATTTGTAAATGCAATAAATTAAGTTTGTTGTATTTTTATTTGATGTCGCAATGTTTTAAGTGTTTCTTGGATTTCATTAATTTTTCCTTTGCCTGAGGTAGTCGCTTGTTAGGCGAACCCTTGTTCTCTGCATTTTTAAATCATTTAACTTTTCCCTCTTAAAAGATTCTGAGTTGATTATCTAGTCTGTGATTTTACTTGGTTATTACTTAGTGATTTTACCACTGTTTACCCTCTGATTTTTTTTACCTTATTTTACTCAACAAATTCTTCAACCCTCGATGATTCTTACCCTTCCTTTTCTCAGCAATTGGTTCCTCATATGCTCCATGATTTACTTTTATTCCTCAGCCTTAGAAAGTTTATTTTCTACGTTTTGGGGAGCTAATGGCACTGTGCCTCTCCCCTTACCCATCTCTTGGTTGCAGCACAATTTCTCTGCATTTTCTCTGGGCATGAGATTTCCCTTCGAATTTAAGATCTATGTTTTCTTTAAAAATGGTCAGGCATGGGTGCCTCCACCCAGTGCCTTCACTCAACACCAAGACTAGTGTGTGTGCAACACACATGCCCCATTTTGTGCACAACACACAAGCCCCATTTTGTGCGCTTTTATATCAACGGACTTATCCCTTCCCTTGTGTTTCTTTTAACCTCAATAAACTGGAAATTTGCATGCATTTTAACCTCAGCAAATGGTACTTCTCTATGTGATTACCCTTTGAACTTCATGCGAATTGCCTTGTCCTCGGCGCATTTCTTTTTCTGCTCAAGGGCCGAATATTATCCAACAGAGCTCCCATCGATTGGCTATCACTCTTGGATTGTGCTTATTGATCATGCTTGTTCGTTGTTTCCTGGTCATGTGTCTCGAGGAGAGTTGATGCCACATTTTCGGGTGCCCTAGTTGTGGCTTGTTGTGACTGAACCCTCGCCCAATGATCGCCTTCACCGTCGTCCCACCTCTTACTTAGTTTTTGTTGCGTATCATCCCTTCAGTATCCTCTAAGATTTAGGGGTAATAACTGTGCATTTTTATGCTTGCACCTCATAAATATTGTGCTCAGATCCTTATGCACAGTCCTTCAAATGACACTCAGTTTTTACACTTAGACTTAGGTTTCACGCTCAGTTTTACATGCAGACCTAAGCTTATGTCCATATCCCTGTGCTCAGACTTCTTTTTACCACTCAATGGTGTTTTTCCTAGTGTTTTTAATGCTCAACGATCTGCCAGGAGATTGCTAGAAATTTCAGCCTGGGTTTCCTTCCACTCAACGATTTTCTTGCATTGATTTCGGTTGTATTTAAGTTCGCCAAAAATTGTGTAGAAGGAGCGACTTGGACTGAGTCTGTGATTGTCTTCCTTTATTGGTGTGGTATACTGTGTGAGTTTTTGTGTCATGACCTTTGCAATAAAACCTAGTCATACAAGTCGAGTGACACGATCCTATGAGTAGTGAACTTTATCTTTTTATAGTAACATTTTTATGGTTAATCCTATTGACAAATTCCTAATGGATGTAAATCGTAATAAATTATCATTGAATGTAAGTATTCAATTCATTTCTTATTCAATGTATTCATTATATTAAATTCTTATTCAAGTAGTGTAAGTATTTCGCTAATGGTAAATCCTTACTCCATGTAATTATAGTAATAATGGTGTGACCTTAGTAATAATTAGTTGTTCAATAATATTATAATGATAATGATCGAACATGTTTATTTTAGGGGATAATATTATTACGATGATAAGTATTGGATATGATCATTAATCAATGCATTATTTTTATTTGTGAATTGGTATAATTATAACAATGATTGAAGGCCTTGAGTCATCATGGCTCGACCTTGGATTGTCGGAATGTGCCATAACACGTTATATTGTTGGATATGTTTATAATTGATGCAAATTATTGATGTTGAATTTTGATTGCTAATTACTGCTAATTTATTAATGTTGAATTCTAAAGTAATTAGATTCTTGCGCCATTTAAATATTGGTGGCGTATGATTACTTTAGTAGCTAGAATTCTTGTGCGCCATGACTAATTATGAATGTTGTGTGATTGGTTATGTGCTTAGTTTTCTTTGCGCCTTGACTTAATGTGATTAGATTATTGCGCATGAAATGAACTGGGTGAATAAAGAGATTCTCTTGCTCCTTTGAATTAATGTTGAGTGTGATTAATTAAGTACTTAGATTACTCGCACACCATTTAATAATGTTAATTAGGTGATAGTATGATTGGTTTCGAATTGTTTACTTTTGCGCCCTGGAATAAGGTTGAGAACTACTCTTGAACCATTAGTATGTTGACGTATGATTATGATAAGGTTGTTGTTCTTGCATCATTTATTTTTTGATACGTACATGATTAAGTAATTGAATTATTGTGCCACAGAAGAATGTTGATACTTGATGAATAAGTAACTAGCTTACTCTTGCGCTAGCGAAACTATATTGAGGTGTGATTGATGGTCTAGTCTAGAGATGTGAGATGTGATTGATTTAGCGAGATTTAGACACCTCCTTATTCCTTAGAACAATCGTCACCCCTGAGACCTTAAATGGTCAAAATCAATTGGATATTGGGCTTGAGTGTTGCTTATGTGTCCTGAAGGTCCTAACCTTGTAGTGTAGGTTGAGCAGGTAGTATCTTATGTCATTTTTATGATTATCTTTATGATCCTTAAGTTAGCGTTAAGTTGTCTCATGTTATCATGGTGTTATATGATGCTTATCTTGATGAGAGGAGTTGAGCGCTTTATGATTTGTGTTGTTTATGTGTCATTATTTATTTATATGAATGCAATGATGATGGGTTGTTATTTATTTGTGTTAATGCGTCGATATGTATATTGTTATTCTTTGCAATAATGTGTCGGCTTTATATGTGAATGATTGATAATGTGTTAATATTGTTTCGTTAATCTATTGGATGATGTGTCCATAATAATTAAAAAAAAAAAAATTACCTTTTGTACTTCACTTTTTCTTAGACGTAATTGAGAGTTGTTACATTTTTTTAAGAAATGTCACCTTTAGTTAGGAGTATTTAGTCATATCAAATTTATTAACCAATCACAAAATACCTATTCAAATCTTTCAAAATCTAAAAAATAATTTTTAAACTAAAATAACTTGATTTTAGTAAAAAATTAAATAAAAACTTTATAATTTTTTGAAATAAACTCGGTCAATTTAGTTTGACCAACCTAACCGATCACTATATTCCGCTAAGGATTTATAATGCATAAAAGCTCTATTTGAAGCTCTCCATCCATTTTCACTTTAATCAATATATAATCAAATAGATTAATGTGAACATATACATATTTCTTTTAACTAAAAAAAAATCATGAATTATGATATTTAAATTTGTATACAATCTATTTCATCAAAAAAAAAAAAATTACAATATCAAAATATTAAAATTCAAAATATCAAAATACTAATTTTGAATAGATTTTTTTTAAAGATGAAGAAAACATAAGACTAATAAACTCTTTTATCCCAAAAAGTTTTGATAAGACTAATAAACCGGACTAGACGACAACGGAGATATCACATTTCAATGCAGCTATTTATTACTGGAATCTTTTCATCACTGTTAAATGCATCTCAAAAACTCATAAATGTATTAAGTCCTAAAATTCTTTATTCATCTGCCATCAGAGTGGCGCAGCGGAAGCGTGGTGGGCCCATAACCCACAGGTCCCAGGATCGAAACCTCTGATATTAATTCAGCATCAGAGATGGCTTCTATGTTTTATTTTTTCAGAGTTCTCAGGTAAGTTTGCTTTCATGTACTTTCATGTTACTTTTCTCTTTACTTTCATCTGTTACTTTCATGTACTTTTCTCTTTTGCATTTGCATATATTTGCATTGCCATTAGTAACGACAGCTCGAGTTTCCTTCTTTTTGGAAACGCATATCCTTTTTTAAAATATGGAAATTTCGATTCTATATTTTCAAATTTACTTAGAGTTAAATAGTTTCAAATATGGTATATATTAGTTAGATCCCTATATATATATATGATTACTTGCTAGACGGTAGTTAAATAATTATGCTTTATTAAATAAAGAGAGAAATTCAAACTTGATTCTACTCATTTTTTAAACAAGTCACATGTGGCAATGTTCCTGCCGATACTGCAAATCATGCTAACGCAGGAAAACTCCGACTCCGTGGCTTTGTTGCACTGCAGTTGAGGGCTCTGTTGCGCTGCAGTCCAGGGACCATTTTCGTTATTTTCTCCTTTACTCTCTCTTTGGAGAATCATTTGAATTTACAGTAGTTTTTATCAATAAATTTATTTTCATAAGATGCTTGTGCAGATAAAGATCAGTTTGTAACAAACTGACTCCATGGGAGAGTAGTGTTATTGTTGGGATGTGATGCCTAAATTTAATAACGTTTTATTCATCATATACAAATTTGAAAGCCAAAGACTTCTCCAAGAAAAATAATAATTTTCAATTTTTCAGATAAATCAATTACTTAAAACCACAGCTACTAGAAAAAATAATTTTGAGTTTTTTCAAATAGTTAATGTTTTGAAATAAGAATCACATTTTTTACAAACAATTTTTTATAGCACCATGGAAGTTGTTGTAATGTCCCTTTCCAAATAGGAGATTCAAAGAGGAGGCTTAATGGTCTAAACCGCCCCGTTAGATTATAGTCAGGGCCAAAGAGGGGTAAACAGGGTTACTAGAGGTCACTCCAGTCACAGGTGTTATATTCGGAAAGTGACATTGAACTAAAAAGGGTTAAAAGCGTTTTTAAGTCATTATGAGCTAAAAATAGAAGTCAACAGTGAATTAGGGTTTTAGCATGATTTAGGGTTTTGGAAAACTATAAAGGAAGGGTCAGCGACCTAATTCATCATTATGCAGATTATGACTTGTCATTGAGGAGAAGAG